>APFE030208815.1:80077-95157 GCA_000404065.3 Pinus taeda
ATAATATAAAGCCACAAAAATAAAAATAGAGGGATTCTATGGGGCACAGTAATAACAATATGGGGGCAATAGGGGCACAACAATATTAATAAGGGGTATAACTACAACAGTAACGGGGTAATCACTAGTATTATAGGGACCCAACACTTAAGGTAATATTGGGGCATGACACTTAAGGGCTTAGGAAAATCAAGAGGTGCATACTTATTTAGAAAAAATCCTAGAAGAGCCATCTGGATTAGTGGAGGGGGATTAAAATTTTCTTGAGGAACTGGGGTTAAGACCACAGTTTTTGGAGGGGAAGAGGGTATGTCAGGGCCTTATGAGTAAGTCCTGAATAATGAGAAGTAGAAGATTGAGAACTGGATGAGGGAACTTCAAAGGCTAGCGAGATGGTAGCATAGTCAAGGGGAGTTTTCTCTTTCCATATTTTCTTAGAAATTAATTTTTTAGGGTCATATACAAATGGGCTTTCTGTTGGGATGTATATGAGAAAGTATGAGACCTTTTGAAAGCCAAGGTTCTGAATGATAATGAGGGGGGTGTGGAGTCACCAAGGTGATATGAATGCAATTAGAAAAGACATCGCTCACCTACACAAAGAGCGTTCAATTTGTCATATCCTAGGGGGGAAATCCTTCAATACGTTCCCCGGCAATGGCGCCAAAAGATGTTGTTGCTCCCAGAGACAACCTTGAATTGCTTACAAGACCAGTGCCTCGGCACATCTAGATTTGTGTGTCTCAAATGATTTACAAGAAACTGGAGACATCACTTATGTGCTTTAAATACATAAATTTATAGGAAATGGGTTGGTTCATTATTCCAAAGAAATAAGACATGGATTTCTGGTACTTCTTCACAGGTTCAGATCTCATAAATATGCAATAAAATAATGGAGGTCGAGTATTTCAAGGGCTTACAACTTAATAAGCTTTTGCAGGGCAAATGAGAGAGGACAAAGAAAAGGATCGACCCATCACATAGAGCATAAGGCTTCAAGACTTCTACACTTAACACATAGAGCTTGAGGCATTAAGGATTTCTATACTTATTTGAGTTACAAGTAGAAATAATGGATGAAGGAGGAGTTGAATGCTATGATTCATGTGTTGCAGATTTAAAGATATGATTTCAATAGTCCACACAGGTATATGCATCAACAGTATTGAGACAAGTGAATCTGTGATATAATTGTAGGCACTTGCATTCACATATCAATACAAATAAATCTATGAGGAAGCTTGAAATATTTCTAGCAGTTATAATTACATGAATACAGACAAGAAATATGAACACAAAATGGGTTTTAACATAGGGAACACATACTATAATTCTTGAAGGGGAATCACCACCATTCCCTTGATATTCTCAAAAATCTGTGTCACAAAGAGATGCAGTCTGAAATAGCACATAGTGTTGTTTTCTATAGAATTTCTGAACTTTTTTAAGTCATGCTTTATCCTATTTATCTGGAGAGGGGAGAAAGATCATTTATTACAACAAAATATCTCTAGTTTAGACTCAGATGTCAGGTCGACTAGCTGTATCAGTCATAAATGGCTCTATGGCCCTTACAGAATTAAATGCCTCCTTGGAAGGAAGGCAAATTGGATGACATGAAAATAAATAATAGTCAAAGAGAAGCATTAAATTGTCTTAGTGTCCATCTTGGTAATAGCTTTTGTTACAGATTGCAGTTGCCTCATAGTATGGCTTCTCGTGTTGCTCACCTGGCTCCCATCACTTACTCTTTTACTAATCGAAGGCCTTCCTTAGTGGAGTAGGGGTTGTGTCAACTGTAAGTGATCGTATTTGCAGTCCTTTTCTGTGTAGAGGGATGGGGATCCATGTTGAGCCATTAATCTTCCTGAGTCCTGTATACTACTCCATTGTTGCGACATGCTCTATTTAAGTCTTTAGTTGTCGACCCATCTGCCCATTAAAACTCTGCTAGACACTACCGGAACTTTGAAAAGCCTGGTTTCATGTATTATGATGTAATAAGGATGACCTCTGATCAAGGGCTTTTAACACTAAAATATTGTGAAACAAACGATCCTGACTTCCCTTTAAGCCCTTATGCTTTCATCCCCTTTGATGCTTCTTCCTTCATGTGATCGAGGGCTCGAAGCAAACGCTTAGCCCTTTGGGTGCTAAGGCTTTCAACTACTGCTCAAAGGCCTTTACCTTTATAACTTGAAAATCCTTTGATAGCCCCTTGCACTCCATTGGCCGATATCCTAGATGCAAAAACCTTATCAAATATGACCTATGAAACATTGCATCCAGGGTCCTTTTTCTTTGTTACTCAGAATCCCGCATCGCGACGTTGAATGCACTTTTCCTTAATTTTCTCCCCTAGGCAACTACGATCGCCAATATGCGGGATGATGTCATCATTGCCACATGTCACCCTATGAGTGGTGGCATGTGTCACTCGGAAATGGCCCCATAAGACCCCTGAAAATGTCGAAACTTAATGACATGTGTCACCCGTACGGCCACGTCACCCTTCGTACTGCCATGTCACTAATGACATCAGCTGCCATGTCAGCTCTAAGGACCAATCATATGTCACCATGTGCCCCCTGGAGGAGAGAGAAAAAGGCCTGCCAACCTTGTTTTCACATGCATTTTCTTTATAAATGAATTTTGGCCTTTCCCAGAGATTTTACACAATATCTCCTAATCGCAATTCCGCAATGTTTTTGTGGAGGCAGCCCCTCTATTCCTGTGATCGATGATAATGCGGGATGTGGGATTTCCCATCACCGATACGTCGTATCGCCATGTGGAGGAGAGAGAAAGGGGGCTGGCTGCTCCTATTTTTCATGCATTTCCTTTGTTGATCGGATTTCAGCCTCCCCGATGCTTTAACACTAAGACCCATATTTATCGGCTATCCCCCCCCCCCCCCCCCCACAATTCATTAAGGATGGCCCATTAGGTATTGTGGGGTCCATACCATGTGCAAGATGTGGGACTGTTGTGACTGCAGAGTCGCCGAGATGCGGGATACAATGTAAGCGTTCGTCACTGTGAACCGTCGATAACCATAAGTGTATGCCCTGGGACTCCATTGATATGTCGATAATGCGGGATTGCCCATTGTCGATGCCACATGGAGAAGAAAGAAAGGGGGCAGCCTGCAAAGTTACCTCTGGCACTAGTGGCATCTCAGCTCTTCTAGATGGCTTCCCTTTTCTTTGACATACATCACATGCTTGAGAGAATTCTTTTGCATCCTTATGTATTGTGGGCCACCATAACCCCACTCTAGAGATTTTTTGTGTAGTGGCTTTTCATGCATAATTCCCACCTGCGACTCCTCCATGAGATTCTATCAAAATACTTTGTCTTTCGTGTTCAGGGACATATCTGTGCAATACTTCATCCAGTCCCATTTTGTACAAGTGTCCAGCAATCAATGAGAAATAAACTGCTCGGACCACCAACTCCTTCTTTTGCTTCAGAGTGTACTCCAAGGGAAAGTCCATTCCTACGGCCATAAACTAAATAATATCCATGAAATGAACATCTGTGACTCTAATTGTGAATAGTTGTGCATCGAGCATGTTATCTTCAATACTTGTGGGTTCTTCTCCTGTCTTTATCCTTGATAGATGATCAGGCCCGACATTCAATCTTCATGGCTTCACTATAAACTCGAAGTCATATTCTTGGAATAATAACAACCATTGACAAATTTTTCCTCCTATAATAGGCTTATTTGCCATATATTTCAGCACGGAGTGATCAGTGAACATCTTGAAGTGCACTCCCAACAAGTAGTGTTTGCACTTCTTTATTGCATATATCATAGCTAATCCCTCTCTTTTTGTCATGCTATAGTTATTTTTTTCCTTGGACAGTTTTCTACTTGCAAATTTTATCGGATGATCAATTTATCCTGCTCCTGTCTTCGCTAGTACTACACCCAATGTTATGCAAGATGCATCAACATGTACATGGGACTCCTTCTTCTAGTCCGGGAAAACTAGAATAGGCACAATTACCATTTTCTCTTTCAGTACATCCAGGCTCTTCTGGCACTCCTCGCTCCATTGAAATTTCATGTCTTTCTTCAGCAATTTCTCCATTGGTGCAGTTATCTGCATATACCCCTTATAAACTTTATGTAGTAGCTAGTGTGTCCTAGTTTCATGCGCAGTTGTCTTATTATTTTCAGTGCTGGTAGGTTCATAATAATTGTGATCTTTGTGGGATCCACCATTAATCCTTGTTTATAGACTACATGTCCCAACAGTATACCAAATGGTTCACAGAAGATACACTTCTTCAAGTTCAATGATATCTAGTACTGCCTACATGTATCCAGAATCAACCTCAAGCTTGCCAGATGCTTCTTCAATAGCCCAAAGACTGTCCAATTGTTGAAGTAAACTTCCAAAAATTTGTGTATATATTCTTTGAAGGCTGCAACTACAACTCTGGAAAAGATAGTAGGTGCATTCTTCAATCCAAAAGGCATCACTGTGTACTAGTAAGATCCCCATTCGGTAGCAAAAGTTGTCTTATGCCTATATTTTGGCGCAATTCTAATCTGATGATACCCTGAAAAACCATCTATGAAAGAGTAAGCCTCTTGTCCTCCTACATTGTCCAGTACTTCATCTATAAATGGTGTAGGGAAAGGGTCATGCATGCATGCATTATTAAATTTTCTCAAGTCCACACAAATTCTTATTTTCCCTTTCACTTTCTTCTCCTGAACTGCCATGGGATTTACCCATTCAAACTCTTCGATAGGTTCAATTATCCTGGATGCTAACAGTTTGTCTAATTCTTCTTTTACCTTCTCCTTATATTTTGGATTCAGTCTATAGGGTCTCTGCTTGACAGGATTCGCATCAAACTTCAGAGGAATCTTCATAACTCCCAAATCCCCTAGTATGCCCTTCATATTTGAAAACTTAGTGGGGAACAACCATTGGTATTCATGCAAAAGATATGTTATCTTGCTGACTATTCCTTCATCCTAGTAATCTCCTATTTTTGTGTACTTTGGTTCAACCTCTAACCCTATATTCACCTTCTTCGTCTTCAATGACTTCGTTATATCTGGCATCTCTATCTCAGGTCCATTTACTTCGCTATGACCTTCTAATTCTTTGATGTTAATATTGCAAGGATCTTCATCCTCTTCCGTAGTGAAATTATAGCATTCCATTATTACGTATCTGCACAGCCCAATCAGGTTTCCAAATAACTGGAACTTCATTCTTAAAAATCTTCTTCTTAACTACCTGTAAGGTTGCATCTATATAGGGGCAATCATATGGAAATCTAAATGTCATTACAAATCCATCAACCATTTCTGCCCAGCTAGCAGTACCGTGTCGAAGCTTGGTTTCCATATACCAATTCTAAGTAATTGTCTCTAGGGTCTGGATGAATCCATGCACCCATTCTTCTCACGGAATTTCTTCCCAATCTACCATGCAGAGTTGTATGTGATATCTAGGATAAATTTGACTATCATATTTATCTGCGAGCTCTGTTTCTACTTTACCAAACTTTACCCACATCAATCTTCTACATTGTTGCCAATTTCCTATATTCTTCTTATGAGTATCCCACCATCGAGTAGGAGTAGCCCTCAGTGCTTGATCCAAAGCTAACAATCTCTGACATTCGGGTACCTATCTTTCATAGTCTCTAAAGAAAGTGTTTATATTACCCAAACCATCATACAAAGGCAACTCACATGTCTCAGCTATCATACAGCACATTTTTTTAATGATCCTTGCACATCGCCTCGTAGACATTTCATGCAACTTGTTTTTCTAGTTTTCTAATTCTTCTTCTGAATCTGAAGTGCAGGAACTATCTTGCTCCCAAGTCTGTTTTCCATCTGTAGTAGGTTAATCCATTATTCCTCTTTTGTTGTTATCTGATAAATGTTGTTAATATCATCTGTGCCATACTCCTCTTTGACAAGCTTACTATACCTCGCTCCCTCTGATGGATCTAATGGAACAATAACTCTCATATTGTTGCTTTCAAATATCATTTGCCTTGTCTTCAAGTTAATTATAACCATGTTAGAAAATTCCCAATCTAATCCAAGCAATGTGGGGTAGGGGTTACTGTCATCCACAATTTCAATCACTTCAAATTCAGTGGTAGTGCGCACTCCATCAATATCTATTGTGATACCTGACAACCTTCCTAGAGGGATAATTTTCTATGGATTTTCCATCTTCAGCTAAATAGTTAACCATTGCAGCTTCGGTTTACCCATCAATTCCCAAGTCTCCTTCGGCAAGACGTTGGCATCAAATCCTAAATCCGGGATAACCTTATCCATATCATATTCTCCAATCTATGTAGTAAGCCTCATTTCCTTTCCAGTCCTCTTCTTGTGTCTATGTAGATTATTCACTTTTCGCATCTCATTCTGCAGTACCTCTTTAGGAGCACAAGAATCTATAAATTCATGCAATCCCTCCACAACCTTCTAGTTTCTCAACTACTTCATGCACGTCTGTAGAAAAGACTTCAAGATATCTAGATCCACCTCTTGTGTTACAATTGGTACTATCACGCAATTATCCTTCCGAGTTGGCTACGTAGTAAAGGTCGAGGCCCCATCATCCATAAAACTTTGCCTTGCCTCCATGAACACTTGCTTTCCTTCTGAATGTCATATGCAGGGGAATTTTCAATAGTTTTCCTTATCCATGTAGCTTCAGCTTCCTCTTTCCCTTCTTCTTTATCTTCTTCAATCACAGCTCCACTTCTTGTTACGGTACTAATGCGTGATTCATCCTCCCTTGGCTCAACAATCATCATTTGAATATTTTCTACATGTTGTTGGTTTCTTTTCTCCTACATCGTCGTGATAAGGACAGGGCATTCTCCTATCACATGATCACAAGACTTACAGTAGTTGCAGGTTGTCGTAGGGTTTTGGAAATCTCTTGCGAAGTATCTTGCCTGCCACAGTTATAACAGATAATCTAGCCACATCCTCGACCAGCTCCTTCTCCTCATCCTCATCCTCATCCTTGGAAACCTCCTCAACCAGCATGCTGGCCTGGCTCCTCATGTGTATGTCCTTCATATTGTAGTCTATAAGTATTAGCAGTGTGTTCCATCATCAAGTCATAACTTTGACAATTTGTCTCATCATGGCCTACTAATCTACGAAAGTTACAAAACAACTTCTTCGGGATTTGCACATACTTTTGTAATATGTATCAATCTTCATAGTGATGTTGGCTTCTTGTTCTACAAATCTTGCACCACAAACCTGGGTTTACTAGATTAGGTGCTCCACTTGCAAAATAGTCTATGAACATAGGCCAATGATCCTTATAATGACCTTCTGCTTTGAATTTTGTATACCATACCTCTGATCTGGTTTCTTTACCTTTCTTGATATCTTGCATTCCAAGGTCAAATTGGCTAACTAATTCTAAATCTGTTGTACCCCTGCATGAGTATCTCCAATCGGTGAAGCTTTTAGCTTCATCACAATCTCCAACGCTTCAACATGAGTCACGATATTCTGTTGTGTCAAGAGTAACCTAATATGTGGTAGTAGCATGGCTCTGAACCATTCCTTATGATGTTATGGGGGTATGTTAAAGCTTACTTGACCCATCAACACCTTGAATCACTGATCCAATTCCCACACATATTTAATCATTATCTGTTAGGTCCTTATCCTACTAGTGTAACCCCTTTATTGTTATTAGTACAACCCCCTTATTATATTGTTGTGCCCATGTAGTCCCCATATTTTTATTATTGTGCTCCATAGAAGCCCACTATTGTTATTATTGTGCCCTTACATTATTATTGTTATGTCAGCTCTGGTAATTATATGAACCCTTAGACTCCTATATATAGAAAGGAGGTCTTGTCATTTGTATCATCCAAGAATTGTTCATTTGTGTAATGTAAAGGAAGTTTCCCCCTCGAAGAGGCTTATTTCTAAGGCATTCATCTATCTTTTCTATCTTTTTGTGAGCTGGTTTCATAACATTTGGTATCAGAGCTTTGGATTCTAGGGTTTTCGCTGCTCCAAACAGGTCATCGTAGCATGTTTGCTATAAAAAAAAATTCCCAACGTTTCAGAAGCTAAAAGGAAAACCCATTTCAGATGAAATCTCGTTGAACCTTGGGTCCAAATTTCAGAGCTTGTCTTGCTATATTTTCGGAGATATGATCTAAGGAAGTTATAGTATTTGCAGGCTCTAGAATTTCATCTAAAACAGGTAATCGTGGAATTTTCGCTATAATGTTTTCGCTACAAAGATTCAGAAGCTAAAACAAAAACCCTTTTGACAAGAAATCGGTCTAAACATTGGATCTAAATTTCAGATCTTGTCTCTCTATATTTTCGGATATATGATCTGAGGAAGTTAGGGTTTTTGTAGACTCCCGAATTACATCTTAAACAGGTGACCTTAGGAAAATCGTCATAACTTTATCTCTGAGAATCGGATTGAAATTTCGTAAGAAGGTACAGAAAGAGGATGGACTGTAGCTTTTTGTGTGTATTTTTCATGTCCGAAGGTCCAAAAAATCACACGTGGCACGTCATACAAGTTTGCTATTCTGAAAAGGGGTATAATCAGGTCATCTTGGGAGATTGTGCATAACTCTTTCTTGGAGAATCCAATTTCGATCAGACTTGTGGCATTGGAAAGAGGATGCAGAGGACTACTACAACTATTTATTTCAAAATTATAAGATATGAAATTACAGAGTTACAATCATTTCAAGGTTGAACTCCTAAAATCAAGAAAAAGCGAGATGAGGAAGTTTGATGGCAAGGATCCGGTAAATTGGATACTACAGATGGAGAAATATTTTGATATAAATGGTGTACCACTGTTACAAAAGGTATGTAGTGCATCTAATTATTTATAACTAAATCATTTTTTATGGTATAAAGGGCTTTGTTCTTGTAAACCACTTGTCACGTGGTCAATTTTCACGGAGGAAATGATAACACATTATGAGGATACAAAGAGAAACTCCTTCTTTAGCCAATTGATAAATCTCAAACAAAAGTGTTCAATGGTAAAGCACATTGAGGACTTTCAAAAATTGAATATAAGGGAAAATGATATTCCAGAGAAGCAGAGGATTGATGTCTCCATAGGGACTTTAAAGAATAACATTCAACATGAGGCTCATCTTTGGGATCCTGATTCATTGGAGAAGGCATTCAGGTTGGGAAGAAAAGTGGAAAGCAAAATTCTGGAAAAAAGGAATTCTACCCCTCACAACTATAAACATAGAAGTGTTGTTTCTCCTAGCCTTCCACAACCTACAAGGCTGACACCACAACAATTGGAAGAAAAAAGAGAAAAAGGGCTTTGTTACAATTGTGATAGCAAATGCACTAAAAGTCATAAGTGTGCTGAGTGTTAGATTCCTATACCAATAGGTTTCATTTTTCATGATTGACTGGAGAAATGCCAAATATGTTCATCCTTTCCATGCTGCAAAGGTTCCATATTTTGAAGAACTTCACTATGTATAGGTGGTTGACTCTTGCCACAGTTGATGAATAGCCAGACAGCCTAATCTTGGCTAGATCATGTTTGAATTTACTTGTCTTAGAATAGAGAATAAAGGTCTACACAAACAGCTTAAGCTTGGCAGACAAGTAATTAGGTAGAGAAGCAAAGGGTCTCAATAGCTTAATTTGAGCCCTGGAAGAGATAAGGGTAGACTTAGATAGGAGGACAGCTAAAAGAAAAGAGAGGAATTAGGGTTTGCTAGTTCAAATGCACCCAATGAAAAATGAAGAGAAAATGTTAGGTATACTAGGTTGGGTAGGCAGTTTTGATGGTATAGAGGCAGATCTATGAGCAATTTGCTCCTTTGGAACAACTTTCATCTCATAAAACTCATAAGGTACCATGGCAAGGTGGCTACAAAACAAATGGAGCATGACTAATTCCCCTCCCCATTTTCCCAAGAAACACTTACTAACATTCCCCCCAAGGACAATGAGATCTGCTCATTGCCTTGACTCCACTTCATTTCATAGAAAAACTAAGTGAAAATGTGTTTTCACCTAGGCAAAACAAGCCACATTTCTTGTGTAAAAAGTCTTTATTCCATTTTGCCAAGTTTCCTAAACTTTATAACTTGGTATCCTTTCATTCCCCCCATGCCTAATTTTTCACTCTATAAACTTAGCCTAATTCATACATATCCATTCCACATATTCATATTAACCTACTAACACTATTATATAGCTCCTATGTATATTCCCCTCCCTTACTAGGTAAAAATACACAAAATCCCTAAAAAATCTAATACCTCGACCCTTGGCTAAATATAGCTATATTTTAAATTTTTTTTTAGGGAGTTATTGGTCCACCCAGGGCCAATAACAACCCTCCACGTGCCCCATCAGGACTTGTTTAGCCTCTGGCTAAATAAACAGCTGAAACCCGCATATTAAACCCACAAAACCCATTTAACCCAAAGTCTTAAATACACCACAAAAACATTACAAAACGTGAAAAATTAAAGCGAGTCCCCCACTGTTAACCTGCGCCACCTTCATTACCCACCAGCCGTCCGATCATCGTCGACAAATGCAACGTCTGTCGATGATATCGGAAGCCCCAACATGCCGAACTATAGCATCTGGGGAATGGGCGGTATTTCCACCGTACCGAGGACGCGTGTCAGGCGCCCGACGTGTTCGGAGCCCCCTCCCCCAATACCACTTTCCTCCAAAGGCGGTGCAGGGAATACCACTTACCACCCCACCGCCTCCTTGCTAACGTCATGCCCACGTCATCTGATGACGTCACCCCCGTTGTCGCCCGTCCATCTGCTGACGTCACCTGCCATGTCAGCATCCATACCCCGCTACACGACAAAATGACGTCATGCTAACATCATTAGAAAAAACGCACCAAAACCCGCCACAAAGTCAAAAATTCGGGTAAAAAGGGGTGAAAACATTGTTTTTACCCATTTGTCTTTGTTTTTTGTACGCAACCTATGCATGCTAATTTACGTGCAAAAGACCATTTTTGCCATACAAGTCCGTCACCCAGCAGCTTTGACTCCACAGCTCGGCCCCTCGGCTCACCTGGTCACCTGCAAATCAATCATTCCGCCGAGAAAACAAGTATTTACAACAAATTGCCCCTGAACCTGTTTTTATTGGATTTCACTATAAAATTGCCCACAACACCTATAATTTGAAGAAGAAACATTGTGTTGTTGCCCAAATACCCACCATAACCTCTGTCTTGCCAAATTCACCATAAATCCGCACATTGGGCTGAAAGTGAGCTCGTTTAGCCCTGCAAATTCTCCAAGGAACCCTGAAAACTGCCTTTTGTCCACAATTGTCGCCCATTGTGCCAAAGAAGCCCATAATTTCTATTTCTCCATCTAAATTCAATCCACAGAGCTAAATTAAAGCCAACAAACCAGTTTCAACGGTGAAAATCCCAGAGAAATCCACAGAGCCATTGTTTTGCCTATTTTGCTTGCATAGAGCCAAAATTTCCAATTTTAAAGGCAACAAAGCTCAGCCATGGAAGGTCCAGTAGCCTTGAACATCACTCTTCTTAATGCACCCCACAAGGAATTGGAACATCTGCCCTTAGCTAATAAAGACTAACTAATCCAAGACCTAGTAGGCTACCAAAACCATCTGCAAGCAGTCCGTGAGCTCAGAAACAGTTACTTAAACCAAAACGATGTCTATGGCATATGGGAATCAAATCTACCCATATATTATCTCCCCTCTATGAATGGTTTCCCTGAGATAATTCACCTCTGTTGTGAGAACTATGAGCCAACTAATAGGGCAGTTAAGACTCCATCTGGAACTACCCTTTGTCATATTACTCCTGACTCTATAAATCAAATGTTGAAATTCAAACCAACCCACCTCTAGTTTCCTCTTACCATGAAATTCTTGCTGGATGAAGGTCCCAAACTCTCCAACTCAAAGATACCAGAATTGCCCAAGTGTTTATGAGAGCAGATCACCAGCCAAGAAACGATCAGATATCGAACAATCATTTATGGAGATTAAGGCTCAAAATGAGTCATTAAGAATTAAGTTGTATGATCAATTTCTCAAGATGACACCCTCCAAATAGTAAAAACTAATGGAAGCTTATGACATCAAGGAGGAGAAAATGATCTTAAGTCATTTCAAGCCCAAGGTTCAACAACCACAGTCTGCAACTGACTACATAAGGACCAATATAGAGGTCCTTGCCAAAGATATACACCCAATGGACCAAATAGAATTGCACAAACAAACGGGTGAAATGGTCTATGCTACATTAGCAGACAAGGCAATGTTGGCCCACCAATTGAAAGAATCATTAAGTAACACATCTGCTCAATTGGATTTGGAGAAGATCTCCTCTTTAGCCAAAGATAATAGAATAAAGGCTCTGGAAGAAATAATTATTGAGTTGGGACATGATCCCAAGGATGCCAAGGGCATCAAAGCATTGATAAAGAAGAAGGAGGAAGATATTGCTGCCCTTAGAAAGAAATTGAAACTGCCTGTCACCATGCATCCACAAACAAGAGAACTAGCACAAGAAAAAGCAGAAGAGGATGTAATGGATTTGTTGATGAGAATGAATCAAAGGCTAATGCAGACAGAGCAAGAGTTGGAGAAAGCATTGCAAGCTAAGCAGGGAGAGTCGACCTCCCAGCCACCTAAAACAGCTCCAACAATTGTCTCTACTCCCCCCATAGACACAGCAGCAATCCCTCCCACTGAACCAGCACCAACAACAGGTACAGCAACTATAGAGGCTACAGCAGCAGCAACAACAGAGCCAGAGACCAGCATGAGGATGGAACAAATGATGAAGGCAGTGAAAGAGCTAGAAGCTCAAATGTCAGAGCTCAAAGAGGCAAAAGAAAGTCTAGCCAAGCTAGAGGTGAGCTATGACAAGTCAAAAATAACAGTGGCAAAGAAGACCAGAGAGGTGAAGGCCCTGGAGAACAAGGTGAAATCATTGGAAAAGGATTTCACCTTGCATAAGCCTCTGGCAGACATTAAAATGATTTTGTGGACCAAGATTGGCCAATCCATCACTGACCAATGGCGATCAATTCAAACAATATATGAACAAATTGAATTGATAGAAAGGGCACAAGAGCAAATTCAAAGGGCCAGGGCATCATTAGGAAATATGCCTGAGCAGGCCAATAGGCTCATCCATTTTTTGAATACTCATACTAAGGAACAGCTAGTAGCTTTAGAGATCTCGGACGGGATAGGCACCATTTTGACAGTAAAGAAGGTGCTAACAATGAGAAATTTTGTATAGACATTGGAGAGGAAGTGCCAAGAGATGCAGATGGACATTAATGCCTTCACAGAGAAATTCACAATCTTGCAACAGAAGGGTCTACCCAGTTTACTAACTAGCAATCAAAAACTGTTATCACATCAACAGTATGCTCACAGGGTAAACATGTATGTAACAAATCAGATCATTGCATCATCCAACACTTCAGAAGACACAGGATCTCCTTCCGGACAGAGTTTATATGACAAATTGGAAAATTTGTTTTTTATAGAACATGATAGAACATGAAATAAATCATATTTTTGAAGTCAAGCCTAACTTTTACAGGTATACTGAGGCTGATGAAACACTTGTGAAACTACAAAGACATCAGTGGCCTACAGAATAGTGGTGGCAGAGTATGCTGGAAGTTTTACCTAGGTAATTTGGATCTTTCTGCCTATGTACACTTGGTCAAATAGCAAGACACGTGGCAGATATGAAGGAAGGAGCTCAAGCGAGGATCAGGACACATTAAAGATAAATCAAGAGCAGGGGAAAGGATCAGGACAGCAACGCAGGAATGCAAATTAAAGACACAACTACCAGCCAAATTCCTGGGTTGAAAAGTCTAAAATATCTTGTCAGTTAAAGCAGCCAGCACAGCCACAATAACTCCTACCTTTATTTCTACATTTATTTCTCTCACAGAGTAGGTGAAGGAAGTTATTACTTCATATCTTATCCACAAGGTATTTTGTAACTCTCTTTTTGTATAAATACCCCCCCAAGGAATGTATTCGGGATTGGTGATTTTCCTCTTTTGACCACGTTGTAACTCTAATATTTTTTAATCAGAGGCTGTTGAAGGGCACTGTTGCTAGACCATTTCACTGTGGATTTGATGTTCTGAGCTCTGCTACAGAATTCCTGTGTCTTTCTTTGGATCAATAAGTTATTCTAAACTGTGTTTTTATGTTTTCTATGTTTTCAAATTTCGTATATGTTTCATAATCTTAACAACAGGGAAAAAGAATAGCCCAGAACTTGTTTAAATACACTCTGTGTTCAATTCCTGATGTTATTTATGTTTTCTTCAGAACTAGCATAAACAGAAATTCTTAGATGCTTCTATTTCCACTAATTCCTTCACTTTGAAAATTTCCAAGGAATTCTTCACTGCTCCTTGAAAATATTCATGCACCTTCCCTCTGGCACCATGATAAAGGATTCTTGACTACCCTGGCTTACATACCATCAATTTCTAGATTTGAATATTGTTCCAAAATTGATTATCTTGCTCTGTAGTATTGCCCTTTATAACAGAAACACACTTAGCAGTCCATCTTCATAGACTCCATTTCCCAATGGAATAAACTCTTTCATACTTGCATCCTAGCTCTGTTTAAAATCACCATCCAAATAAATTTAAAAACAAAACTCTGCACATCATAACTAGCATAAAAACTTCAAAAACAAAGTTAAATTATAAAGAGAGAGCCCTCTCTGGATGCAATTTGGCTAGAAAATGCATCTAAAAGATTGGTTAGTGGTTACCTCGGTCATATTCCCTTTTCTCACAAGTTTTGGGGAACAACCTGAGTGATAACACTGAGAAGAAATTATTTTACATATATTATAAAGAGGAGGAAGAAAAGGATCAAGAAACATAAAAAGAAGAGGATATACACCAAGAACCAACCCCAGAGAAAGAAGAAATGAATTCGACCATATCTTGTAAAGCATTGGCAAGAATTACCACTCCTCAAACTCTCAAGATAGAAGGACATATCA
>APFE030208815.1:96511-124981 GCA_000404065.3 Pinus taeda
CCCTATATATAGAAATGAGGTCTTTTCATTTGTATCATCCAAGAATTGTTCATTTGTGTAATGTAAAGGAGGTTGCCCCCTTGAAGAGGCTTATTTCTAAGGTGTTCATCTATCTTTTCTATATTTTTGTGAGTTGGCTTCATAACATGGTCTGTTTGATTTCTTTTAGCTCTGTGATGCACTCTAATTCTAGCTTCAGTTTCTTAAATTTTGATACCAGTGCTTTCTTAATTGCATCCAACACAGCAATCAGAATAGTCACTGAGTATTTCATATACCATTTTAGCTCTCTTTCTCGTAACAACTTAACGAGTTGTGCCTTCTTTACATCGTCACTAGTGATTTGTCTTGTTGTCCGTACTACTTCAGCTACAAATTAGAATTGGTCAAGATCTTTTGATCCCAGTCCTTTAAATATAGGTAGCTTAACGTCATCAACCCACTTCTTCTGGGGGGCTAGGTGGAGGGGGAGGGGAGGGGGTGTAGGGGAATTATGGGGAGGGGATGGGGGTACAGGGGAGTAGAAATGTGGATGGGGAATCCCAAAGATGCATTGAATTCCTTCTCACCCTAACTTTTATGCGCCTTCAGGATGGGAGGGGGAATGTACTAGGGTTGTAGGGTTACTTCTTTCTTCTTCGCTCTCAGATCCTCCTAACAAGGGGTTATAGCCAATCTCAATAATTTTCCTTGGTTCACAATCTATTCTATATCATTTTCCACTTTGTGTAGACCTTGGTCATAGTTCAAACTTATTCCCTCTTCGTCCAAACATTAATCTGACTGCATTCGTAAAATCCATTTTTCACACTATAACATCTTAATCCAGAGATTAAAAGATCTTAAAATCTTACCTCGCGGTCCCTTAAAAACTTTTCATTCAACTTTGTTATAGGACACGATCGCATCTATCGTGAACTCAGTGATAAATCCTCCCAAAATGCTATCGATCCAGAAATCAACAGCTCTTGAGATAATGTTACTGACGTTCTTGAGTCGCCATATCAATTCAGGATTCCACTCCTTAGGTTTGTTTTTTTTTAAGTATTATGCTCGATTAACTTAGATAACCACTTGTACATTTCAATGTGGAATGAACCAAAGAATATTTCATATTTCTCTTCGAATATATACTTCTATAACTAGTCTTTAGTCGATAATCGCGGGTTTCTATTCTCTTTCTTTTCCAAATTCTCTTTCTTTCTATCCAACCCACTCCTGGATTTCTTTCTTTGACGGATGCCAAATCATATCCCTTTAGCAGATCCTAGTCCCGGAAACAGAGCCATTTGTTTCTTTAAGGGGGCTTGACCCAGGTTCAAAGTGTTATGCGCACTAAAAAAACCCTCAACCACTGTCCCTTTCGGCAGTGACCTGCAAGTAGATCGCAGTCTCACTCGAAGCAGTTATGGGAGGTTGCAGAACTAGGTTTCTCTAACAAAAGGGATATCCGTGTTGTGGCGCCTATGTGTTCACTTATGTTTTATACTTATATACAACTTCACATATATAAATAACTTTGCACTAATGATTAACTTCAAAAATTTCCACTTATCGCATAAACATAACATAAACAAATTTAACAAGTATTATTTTGCAAAATTTAGTAAAAATCATGCATAACGGAATATATATACACATATAAAGAATACAAATACACATTACTTCGCCAAAACTTCTTCTTCTTTATTGATAAGAATTGTGAATACATACACTTCTCTGAACTGTGCACCAAGCTGCAAGTAGTCTACACACCCAGCTGCAGACTCTTCCAAGGCCTCTGCACACTCAGCTGCAGAGCCTTCCAAAAATACAGACTTAAGGGAGAAAAGTATGAATGATCTATCAACTATATATATTCTTATCTATTGGTGCCATGACAAAGTATTACATCTTCTTTATATAGGTTTCCTTATTATAATACCATGGTCCACATACCATGGATCTGACAAAACAATGGACTAATACATGATATCCGCGTTGGGTGTGTGTTATATTCTTTCTGGGGCAACGCCCCAAGAATTGTTCTTTTTGGACCCTATATTAGGTGGGTGGACCTACTCATGGTTTTGTGCATGGATTTCACAAATGGTTTTGGGCATGATGGTTTTCTGTCCGTGGTATTTTTTACATTTGGTCAAGGGAACTACGGTTATGTTCTAATCCAAGGTTAATGGATTGGGGTTTATGGATGCTTTGGCATGTATATATATGTATGGTAATATTGAAAGGAATATAATGAAAAATCAATTTGGTAGTCCCAGTTTTGGGATCCAGGGGAAAATCTTTGTGTATATATGTTTTTATGTTTTATGCTCTCACCATTGTTAATTTTATGTTTTTTAGAATTCATATGCAGGTAATTTTTTTACAAGGTAAAAACCTACATTCAATATCAAAGTTGTTTCGGCTTCAAGGGGACATCTTTGCTGCTGAGGGGTTTTTCTCGGGCCTGTGGTAGACTTTGTTCAGTGGAAGATCTATGGGATCGATTCTTGTGGTGAAAGAAGATGGTGAGCAATGGAAAGATAAAGATCAAGAAATTTAATGGTCATAGTTTTGAGTTGTGGAAACCCAAGATGGAGGATTTGCTGGTGGATAAAGATCAGTGGATCGTGGTAGGTCCAGGTACTAAACCAACAACAATGTCAGCTGAAGACTGGGCGAAGTTGGATCAGAAGGCAAAGAGCACAATATGATTATGTGTCTCAGATTCAGTATTGTTTAATGTATCAGGGGAAGCTTAAATGAAGGCTTTGTGGGACAAGTTAGGGACTTTGTACCATCTAAGTCTCTAGTGAATAAAGTGTTCCTACGGAAAAATTTGTATAACCTAAGGATGAAAGATGGATACTCGATGAAAGAGCATCTAAAAACCTTTAATATTGTGGTAAGCCAGTTATTATTTGTTGATATTAAAATTTTAGATGAAGATAAGTGCATCAATTTGTTGTGTTTTCTGCCAGATTCATGGGATAACCTAGTTGTTGCAATAGGTAGCAATGCAACTGCCTTGCAGTTTGATGAAATAGTCTCATCCTTATTGTCAAAGGAGATGAGACGTAAAAATATGGAGGGCTAGAATTGTGATGCCTTGTCTGTACGAGGAATGTCCTATAATAGAAACAAAAAAAAGTCCTTGAGTGGGAGATCTAAATCTCTAGGAAAAATTGTAAAGGTGTGTTGGAAATGCGGAAAGGAAGGGCACTTCAAAAGGCACTGTAATCTAAAGCTCTTAAGAAAGGAAAGGGATCTGATGAGTCTCCTTCTGCAAAGGCAAAAACCGCCTTAGATGAAGGTGGGGATATGTACGTGTCTTCTTCTTCAAGTACACATGGATCATGAGGCATGGTTGATTGACTCATGTTCATCCTTTCACTTCAATACCCATAGATATTGGTTCTGCAAGTATGAGAAATATGATGGTGGTGATGTCTTCTTCTTCAAGTACACATGGATCATGAGGCATGGTTGATTGACTCAGGTGCATCCTTTCACTTCAATCCCCATAGATATTAGTTATGCGAGTATGAGAAATATGATGGTGGTGATGTCTTCTTAGGGGATGACAGGAAGGCTAGAATCGTTGGTCGCGGAAAAGTCAAGTTGAAGGTTCAAGGTGGAAGGATTAGAACATTTTCAGGTGTTCTGCATATTCCTGCATCGGCCAGAAATCTGATTTTTGTAAGAAAATTGGATGATGTAGGTGTAAAAACAGTGTTCGAGAAAGATACTTGAAAGATGGTCGGGGAGCACTGGCATTGATGCAGGGAGTTCAGATTGGAACTTTGTAGAAGCTTCAGGGTAGCACTATTATTGATGGGTGAAACAGTTCTATGATTCTTGAAAGTGGAGCAGAAAATATAGTGGTCTCTGGAGAAAATACCATTCTATGGAATCAAAGGCTTGGACATATTGGAGAGAAGGGCCTTCGAATACTTCATGGTAATGGTATAGTAGAAGGTATGTCTAATTTCTCTCTAGATTTTGATTTCTATGAAAATTGTGTATATGGGAAGCATAATCAGGTGAGTTTCCCCTCTAGTGCTAATAGGGAAAAACATATATTAGAGCTTGTGCACAGTGATGTGTTTGGACCTATGTCGATTCCTTCACTAGGTAAGTATGTGTACTATGTATCATTTATAGATGACTTCTCAAGGAATACATGGATATATTTCCTCAGGAAGAAATCTGAAGTCTTTTATAGGTTTAAAGAATTTAAGGCTATGGTGGAAAACCAAATAGAGAAGAAGATAAAGGTGTTGAGGACAGATAACGGTGGACAGTTTTGCAAGAAGGAATTTGAAGAGTTATGTAAGAAGTGTGGTATAGCATGGCAGAAGACTACTCCATACACACCTTAGCAAAATGGAGTTGCAGAACTAATGAATAGGACATTGATGGAAAAGGTAAGAAGCATGCTTAGTCATGTCGGGTTAGGACAGGAATTCTGGGTAGAGGCAGTGGAGACTGCATGTTACCCGGTCAACAGATCACCTTCATTAGCATTGGAGGATAAGACTCCACAAGAGGTATGGACTAGTAAGAAACCTTCTCTTTCACATATGAGGGTATTTGGATGTGATTCATATGTACATGTTCCAAAGGAGAAAAAAATAAAGTTGGATAGTAAATCTGAAAGGTGCATCTTTATTGGGTATAAGGATGATTTAAAAGGTTATAAGATTTGGAACCAAGAAATGAGGAAGGTTGTGTATAGCTGAGATGTCGTGTTTACAGAGCTGAAAGATGTTATTAAACATGAAGTCCTACCAAAGGAATCTGAGAAGATAGATTTTGATCTAAAGGAGGAAGAATCAGACTCTACAGCAGAAGAGAAAATTATAAGATGAAGTGCCACAAACTCCAGTTGTGAGAAAATCCGTTTGAGAAAGAAGGCAGCGAAAAAGGTATAGTCCATCTGCTTTTTGTTCAAATTTTTCTTTATGTATTATTAATGGTGATCCCAAAACTGTGAGGGAAGCAGTAGATTCAGAGGATGGAAAACTCTGGAAAGAGGTCATGGTTGATGAAATGGCATCTTTGCACAAAAATGAGGCTTGGGATCTAGTGGAGTTGCCAGTTGGAAGGAAACCCATTGGCAACAAATGGGTGTTTAAGAAGAAGATAAATGCAAAAGGCAAGGCGGAGAAATACAAAGCTCGGTTTGTAGCAAAAGGTTATTCCCAGGTGTCAGGAATTGATTTTGGTGATATTTTTTCTCTTGTTGCCAAGGTAGCTTCTATTAGATCACTTTTATCTGTTGTTGTTGCTTTTGATTTTGAAGTAGAACAAGTGGATGTGAAGACAACATTTCTTCACGAGGATCTGGAAGAAGAGATCTACATGAAGCAACCTGAAGGCTTTGCGGTGAAGGGTAAGAAAGAACTGGTATGCAATTTAAAAAAGTGTTTGTATGGGTTAAAATAGTCACCAAGGATGTGGTATCAGAAATTTGATACATTTATATGAGGACTTAGCTTCACCAGAAGCAAAGCAGATCACTGTGTGTATTTTAAATTAATTGGTGACTGTGTTATTTATCTGGTCTTGTATGTGGATGATATGTTGCTCATTGGAAATGACAGAAATTATCCTGGATTTGAAGACCCAATTGTCCTCCAAATTTGACATGAAATATATTGGTGCTACAAACTATATTTTGGGCATGGAAATTAAACGAGATTGGGGAAAGAAGAAGTTATGGTTAAACCAGAGGAAGTGTGTCGAGACATACTGCAGAGGTTTAATATGTAGGATAGTAAACGGGTGAAGGTTCCTATTCCTGTAGGTGTAAATTTATCTATTGAACAGTTTCTTGAGACACAAGAAGAGGAAGAGGACATGTCCCGTGTTCCATATGCAAGTGCAGTCGGTAGCTTGATGTATGCAATGGTCTATACAAAAAGGTGTTGTTGATAAAGGTGGACACTTTGAAGAATACTACAAATGCACTGACAAAGTCTGTGAGCACTGAGAAGTTCTCTTGTTGTAGAGAAACAATGGGCATTGTAGGGATGGATCAATGACTAAGCTCTCTTGTGGTCCCCTGTGGAAAGAAAACAACAAGTGGGAGAATGTTGGGTGTGTGTTATATTCTTTCTGGGGCAGCGCCCCGGGAAAAGAAAAATTGGACCCTATATTAGGTGGGTGGACTTATCTATGGTTTTGTGCATGGATTTCACACATGGTTTTGGGCATGATGGTTTTCTTTCCATAATATTTTGTAGATCCAGTCAAGTGAACTACGGTTATGTTCTAATCCAAGGTTTATGGATGCTTCGGCGTGTATATATATGTATTTTAACATTGAAAGGAATATAATGAAAAATCAATCTGGTAGTCCCAATTTTGGGATCCAGGGGAAAATCTTCGTGTATATCTGTTTTTATGTTTTATGCTCTCGCCGTTGTTTATTTTGTGTTTTTTAGAATTCGTATGTAGGTAATTTCTATACAGGGTTAAAGCCTACAACCCATTACCAAATAATGGATTTTGACCCACCCCAAAGCCCCTAGACACTATGCGATGAATAAAACTTTGCCAACTCCACCCGCTCTTCTCCTCAAAATGCAAATTCTTTGACCAAAATTTGGACCAAGTTGGGTTGCGCCCAACACTGTACCGGTCTCTCAATCAGTTCTTAGTTTTGAAATCATTTCAGAATCTAACCATAGAAAGATAAGCTTCCTTTAAAGAATCCTCCAATTCCCAAGTTGCTTCTTCTAGAATGAAATATTTCCATTGAACCTTCAACTATACCACTTCTCTATTATTGAGGCTAACCACCCTCCGGTCTAGAATACATAGTAGTTCTGCTAGGAACTATTCCTCTAGTTCCACCTATACAACATTTCAATCAATCACATGAGAAGGATGATATACATGTTTCTTTAACAATGAAACATGAAACACATTATGAACCTTAATGTTGGTTGGTAGGGCTAGTTGGTAAGCTATAGGTCCAATTTTGGCTAACACTTCAAAGGGTTCCATAATATCTAGGAGATAGCTTAGCACAACTGCCAAGCCTTAGTGTAATTTTATTAGGTTTGAATTTCAGATATACATGGTCTCCCACATTTAATTCTTTATGATTTCTCTTCAAGATTGCATAACTCTTTTGACTATCCTGGGTTGTTTTCAAATTATGTTTGACTTGCTTCACTATCCCTTCCATTTCTATTAACATATCAGGTCCTAGGATCAATGTGTCTTCACGGTGATCCCAACTCAATGGTACATTGCATCTTCTCCCATACATGACTTCAAATGGGCTCATTTTTAAAGAAGTATGATATCCATTATTATATGCAAATTCAGCTAGATGCTAATAGTCTTCCTATTTAGTTGACTTATTTTTTACACACATCCTTAACATGTCCTGTAATATCTTATTGTTCCTTTATGTTTGGCCATTATTTTAAGGATGACAGAATGTATTAAAGTTTATCTTACTTCCCATGTTTTCAAATAATCCTTTCCAAAATTTGGAGGTGAATTTAACATATCTATCTAAAATTACAACCTTAGGTACCCCATGAAGTCTAAAAATATCCTTGATAAAGATTTCTACAATATTTATATCCTTAAATGTGGATTTGACTGGAATAAAATGTGCAACCTTGTTGAGTTTGTCAACTACAACCATAATAGAATCATGTTGCTTTCTAGTTTTTGGTAGGCCAGTAATAAAATCCATTGAGATAATCTCCCATTTCCACTCAGAAATGGGTAATGGTTGTAACAAAATAACAGGATGTTGATGAGATGCCTTATCTTACTAGCATTCAAGCATCTTACTACATATTTAGTTGTCTCCTTTTTCAAGTTCAACCAATAAAAAAATCTTTTCTGAAAATTGTGATCAACTTTTTGTAACCAGGATGACTAGTCATTGGGGTTTTGTACAACTCGTCCAATACAAAAAAAACATATTTTATTTCACTTGGCATGTAAATTCCGCCTCTAAACACGAATAAATCTTGGCTGCTAGCTGAAAATTCAGATTCTTCTCCTTCCAATTTTTTAGTTTTCTGCAATTTTTCTTTAATTTTCACATACTCTAAATTTGAATTTGCAGTTGTTTTAACTTTTTCAACTATATTAGTTGACTAACTAATGGTTGTTGCAACACAAATATGGTTAAGCTTCCTACTTAAAGCATCATCTATCTTATTTGTTTTCCCTTTGATGTGTGAAATTTCAAAGTCATGCTCACTTATAAATGCTAACCATCTTTCTTGTCTATATCTATGTACAATCCATGTCTTGTTTGAATAAAGCACTATATGAATATTTCTTATTTCAGAGATGCTTTCAAGGATAATAAGAAAAGAAAAAAATTAAGCACATCAACCACTATGATTTTACAAGCCAACAATCAAAATTACTCAAATCTCCATGCCACTCAATCTTGTGAGTTAACAACTCAAACCCTTCAAATCCGAGAGTGATCAACCATCAAATTCTAGGAAAATTTTAGGTAAAACTGACTACAAAATTTGACCATAAAAGGTCTAAAATGTATAATAGTTATACTATGCTCACTCGCGATTCTTAAGATTCATTAGTAATTCATTGAGAATTTAGAGTCTCCATTATATGAGATAAGTTTTCAATATCCTAAGTTTTAATGGTGGAGCAGACATAATAAATTGAATTGAGGAAATCCAAACCCTCAACCTCATGCAAGGCAACCATACTAAACAGAATCAGTGTCAGAAGGATCACCAAAGATACTAATAGATTCTACTATGCTTTGCAGAGCATTGCCAGCCAACATAAGCTGAACCCTAAATAAACAACAGTAAATATATTTGATTCCCTATTTGATATCAAAGGTATCATAATCAACATGGAACCATTCAAGACTTCTAGACACTA
Organism: Pinus taeda; assembly: GCA_000404065.3. Lineage (NCBI taxonomy): Eukaryota > Viridiplantae > Streptophyta > Pinopsida > Pinales > Pinaceae > Pinus > Pinus taeda. The sequence goes on from APFE030208815.1 coordinate 105,401, forward strand.
GAAGGCCATAACATCACAAGATAAAAGAATTGGTTCCTGACAAAAATAGTGTCATGTACATTTAGACTTACAATTAAGACAACAAGAATAAAATTTTGGTTTAGATGCATTTTCCTAGCTTTGTTAATGTGGTTGTGTTCTTCGACCTTATTTCCAGACTTTGAAGTGGGCATTGATCCACCAAGGCAGCATCCTAACGACACGCATTTGGGACAAAGCCAAGAACACTTTGCCTAAAAATGATCAAAAAATTATAAATGAAATATTCCTCCTTAATGTGGTATGGTCTTTGTTCTTTGGTTATATCCTTTGGATAAGGCATCAGCAATAGACTAATAACCAAGTGTGTATTCACAATGTTTGATGACAAATAGAGTTGCTTAATTGTTAACATATATAATTCTATATGGTTGAAAGTACTCTACAGCGGGGTACATATAAGGACAATTCATAAGCGAGAATAAACAAAGATATCATAAATCCATCTCCTTAAAATGATAGAAGATCGCGTTCCCTGTCACTCGGTAATTCACCCATCACTATAGAATTTATGTTGCAGTTGTGTTTTTATCATGAGTAAATTTGAAAAATGAAATAATAAATGCTTAAATACCAATATGAAGCTACCATGGGGAAAAGATATGTTGTCAAACAATTAGGGTAATTTGTTAAATACCTACATAGACATAATCAAGATTTGCAACTTAGGATAAATCTATGTTTTCACTCAACCTAGATTTCATTTTGTTGAATTCCAGCACCAATCTAAACCACATAAAAAATAGAATTTTATGCTTTCAGTTTCACGCTTCATTACAAGACTCAAATGCTTCAATTAGAATTGTAAATATGATTCTACTAAAGTAACAATGAATAAAAATTCACGCAGACCATCACTTCAGATTTCTCTATTTCAAGATTCAAAAAACATCACAATAAAGTGATACTTAGTTTATCCATGAAGGGTGTCTTAGTAGCAAGGCATAGAGAGGTTGCTTGAACAACAAACAATCTATCTTTTGGTGTTTATTTTGAAAAGGAATGGTTTGCACAATGCCAAAAACACTTTACCTTTATTTTATGCATGTAAATAAAGTGTTTACAGTAGTGACGATATTTGTTTTCAATTGGGACAACACTATATATTCATTGATCCTTTAAAGGAAAGAAGGGATCCCTTATCTAAGGTATGCCATCCATTTTATTAAATGGTTTTTTTTCTAGTAATTATAATTATTTTTCCCTTGAAGACACCATTCCCATTTGGCATTCTTTTTTTTTTAACCTTTAGCAAATACTTTCAGCCTAAACTAGCTCTCACTTGCCGAAAATTTATCAAATCTAGGTTTGATTTTGATTTGAAACGGAGAGAACTTCCTTTGTCAATTAACTTAAGAAAATTATAGGTATCAGATTGCACGCGGTACATATATGATAAGATACTGATTTCAGAGGGTGCAACACCTAGATACAACCTACATCATCACTTCATGAGGTCGTCAAATGGAAAATTATCATGAGAAATGATTTAGTCTGATTCACAAGATGTTTGCAAGCCCATAATAGTCTATTCCAATCCATGTCTATTTTTAGACTTATTATTATCTGCAACAATTCATAATCTTGTCTTTATGCATTATTGGTTCCACCCCCAACCATTCCTATCTCAATGTCATGTCCAGCATCACCCCTTTGTGATCCATCCTCTGACATCTTTCATCTTTTAGTTCTTTTGTATAACTTGTTCATGACAGGTGCATCTATTTTTCAATTTCGGGACCCAAAGAAGGCCTAATACGGTAACTTGGCTTTGATATCACTTGTAATAACCCTCATAATAGCATTTTTTTATAAAAGAAAATGTAAAACAAAACCTTAGACTTTTGACAACTTGAAAATCCATAATTATACATCTTTTAAATTCCTTGAAATGTAAATTGTCTATAATTTTCCTCCTTGTCAAGTACATATCACCATTCCAGTTCTATTGGTACAAGAATTGATAAAATATATAAATATAGTACCCTTCACAACCTTCTTTATATAGTTATTACTTAGTTAACTTTTTTCAAAGTTATGAAATTGTTTTCCCTCTCCATGTAAGAAAGTGTTATGATTGTTATTGCTTGACTAGTCTATTTAATCCTCATTATACCTTGTTCCAAATGGTTCCTTTGGAGTAACTAACAAATCCCTTTCTCTTCAGTTCCATGGTCGGTAGGGAGGTTAATGGTTTCACCCATCATATAATTACCATACTTTTTTGTTGTTACCATATCATTTGTTTCTTGCTCTCTTTGAGTTACCTAATCATGTCGTTTATCACGGCTAGGGTTTAGCTCAGAACTACAACTTACTTGTTATTTTCTTGAGGACAAGTGTTCTTCATTTCTAGTCTTTGAACAAATTGCATCCACTTGTTGTATGATGGAAGTTGACCTTCCAAAACCTGTCACAATGAGGTTTCCAACCATCGGTTCATTTCAGATTTTGAACAAAGGTAAGGTTTATTTGACTAAACTCTCCTTCAATTCCTTAATTCTTAATTTGATTTGCTCATATTTTGAATTTTATATTGTTCTCTAATTTCATCATTTCTGTTATTCTTAGGTTCCTAACTTCTAAGGTTATGGAGGAAAATTTGCAGATTAACACAATCTTTCTGCTGTGACTGGAACGAAGTAAGCACTGGTTCTTTTCTACGAATTTAAGAAAATTATTTAATTGATTTTTTTCTCTAACTTCATTTTTGGTAGCTCCTTTATAAGACTTACCCAAAGAGGGCTTTTGTAACCTATACTCTATTTTTTTTAACTTTTATTTTTATACCTATTATTCGATAATAACTTTATTCCTAGTAAAACTAGGAGTTCTTTGAAGAATTAGGAGTTCAATATTTTTATTTTTTTTATTTCTACCTTAATTTGCTTCCATCATGATTACCTTACGCTTTCACTATTTTCGCAATGACTTCTTTATAACAACATCCTTAGGGTTTTAGGAAGTTCCTTTTCCTTTTCCAACCCTAGATTTTTCTCTTTTCATGAGATGAGACAAGGTCTTTATTTGTTAATGTGGAAAAGGATACACTCATTTACTATGTTTCTCTCCTCTGCGAGTTTTTCTTCATGCCATAAATTCTCTACAGTTATTGTGTCCTTTTGTATGTAAACATTACAGATATGTGCATGTATATTTATTTTATGTCTAGTTCTTTACGGTTAATTACAAGTTACAATTGTTACTATACATATATTTGCTAGAGTAACTAGCAAGAAAAACCCTATTATAACATTATTTAAATTTTTAGAAGATCTCTTCCTCATTATGTATATATTCACAAGCATTACTCTGTCTTGTTAAAATAATACAGTTTTTGTAAGCCTTTTTTCGAATTAGCTCGTTCTATAGCTAAAGCCTTTACGATATTTCATCAAATTCTTGTTCATTTAAATTTGAAGAGCCTATTCTTTTTTATTTCTCGCACAAATTTGGTTTTCATTTTGGTTTGTATCAGATGGAAATCAAAGGCTATCTTCCACCATATGAGGTAATGTCTTTTTATTCCTCTATTACGAGAACTATAATTTGTATTTTTGACTATGGTTGTTTTTCAAATACTCGTTAAACCCTCTTGTGGCATATTTCAGGTATTTACGCCCTTTCTAACTTAGAAACTGCAACACGTATGGCCCATTTGTACTTTTCAACGTCACGCAGTCGATTTTTCTTTCAAGTTGCCAGATTATTTCTTGCTATTCCTTATGGGTTGCTTTGAGTAACAAGATTGCATATTCATAGAGGACAACTTCATTTGTCATAGAATATGTATAATTTTCTTTAATATATGTATATCAGGTCCAAAGTAATAGCCAGTTTTTATTACATTACGACATTTCGTAGAAGGCTCCTATAAAAAGGGTCATTTTTTTTCTTCTTTTAGAATTTATGATTCCATAGATTCCATTAGAAATGATACGATATCTCCTCTTTGTAAATTGTTTTGATAATTCATAGTGAAATATAAAGTATATTTATAGTTGCACAAATATTGTCTTCTAAAATTTGATACTACTAGTTTTTTTGCTAGAGCAACAATATCATACTAGTCTATTGGACTTGCTCCTTTTCTTACATATTGATAGTTACATCATTCAACATAAAATATTGCTCTTAATGGGAGTTTTGCTCAATGAACTTTTTGTTTATAATAATATTATATAATTTCTTTTTACTCATAATTCATTCGTTGTATTTCCTAAGATTCTCGGGCAAAATGTCTATATACATTTAAAATTACATGGAAAGAAAACATAAACCCTGTAAAAGAACTAAGCCGTGAATAAATTCATATATATATATCTATCTACTACATTACTATTGAGTTCTTCTATATCGAAGTGTACGAATACATATACATATAAACTCTGATTTCTTGGTAACATGGTTTTTTGTATCTAATACTATTGTTCACATGTTGGAATAACGTTCTAGACTTAAAATTTATTTTCTAATTATCATGAACAAGACCGTATATGGTTTACTTCAAGTACATATTTTCTAAATTGTGTTATTAATTTTGGTTTCATAAACAATATTCTAGTACATAAAACAATTGTAAAGGAAATAATTTCTTTTAATTTTCACACAAAAATAACAAGTTGTTATTTTAATCTCTTTCAGAAAAATTAACTTCAACCATACAAAGTACTCATTATTTTTGCATAATAAAATAGAGTCATAGATACCGAATTTAAAATATTTCTTCTGGGAAAATTGATGATTAAGTACTTGGATCCTCCCAACCTTGACACAACCTTTGCTTGTTCCCCCGAGCAATCAGGCTTGCAATTCCTCTGTAGAATTTTTTTGCTTCTCTTCAGCCTGTTCAATTTCCTCTCCCAGAAAATTATGAGACAAAAGCCATAAAATTCCAGAGATATTATCCATCTACCACTCTTTGGGTGGTTACTATCTACCTCCACCTCACTAACAGGTGGCAGGTAGTTACCTACTCATTATGAGCTCTTGTTTCTCACTACTGAAGACAACTACCATGTCTCCTAGGAAACATTAAATTGGGTAATAAAATAATTTCATAAATGAATCTAATCACCTAGATTAGATGTCAAGTACTTGTTGATGGATAAAATAATTTCTAAAATCATTGCAACCGTTTTCCTCTTTTAGCCATATATACTTCAACCATTAATTTCCCAATTTTTCTTATATTCTTAAAATAAAACATAAATGCAACTTTACAAATAATAGTTGTACATCAGTTATTATGAGTAAAATTATTGATAATTAAATATTTGTTTGTATCTTTAATGTAGCATACTAAATCAAAATCAAACTTATATACATATAATCACAATAAAGTTCTTAGATTGAGGGATATCATGCTTACACTCAAAATGAAGGTCGGAGAAGGTCGGAGAATACCACATCAAGGACCACTCCAAGTTGGGTCTAAAAAATAGAAGAGTTATTAAATCACAAGTGGGGGTAATTTATCTTGTAGACCAAGCCCACTTCCCTTACAAAGTACAATATCAACTTAAGGAGTCATATGTTTCACATCCCAGCAAGTGAGGTATATTTGTTTTGGTACATGGTATAATTTGCAACAATTGTTCTATTTTAAAAAACATGAAACTTTTTAGGGGTCACAAGAGTGGGGGCGGGGGGAGTGGGGCGGGGGGGTGTTGGTTATTCTTTTTCCTTGAAGGAAAAATAGAAATATCATATGCTTGGTTTTTAGGCTTTCATCCAACAATTAGGTAGAATCCTATGCTCTTTTCCAAGGCTTATCTTTGATGCATGATCACAATTCCTCCAAACTAATAATTATTGGTGATTCTAGAATTATTATTCATCTTGTAGTGGTTGATTCTCTCCCAGGGGACATCAAATTGTCAAATATCCTCAAGAAAATTATAAGTTTGCTATCCAAATTCCTCTATCCCAAGTTATTTAATGTCTTGCATTGGAATAATGGTGAGGCAAATTAATGGACCAGTAGGGGCACTAGTTTGGCCTCATGAACTTTGTTGATCAATAGTCAAGAGATCAAAACTCATATACCTTAATGTCAAGGAGGGGCCTTAATATTATCAATCAAATAAATTCCATTAAGCATCGAGTGGCATCATATCATACTAGTATACATACAATAGTCGTTCTAAAGCTAGTCACTGAAGGTTGGGAATCTACAAACCCCTATTCTCTCCCATGCAAGGAATGTATTATATGACCTCTTCAAGATAAAAAGTGCAAGGAGAGAGTTGATTTATTTTGGGCTTCCAAGGAAGCTTAAGTAATCTTAATCAGCAACCAGTCTAGATTTTATGTGAATTTGGGAGTACCAAACATGGCAACACACTTCATTTTTAGGATATGAGCAAGCTCATCCAAATGGGAAAGAAAATATTACCATTTATCATGAGGATACACATAATTGGTAGCAAAGGAAGAAGTTGAGAGATCTATCCATCCATGGCAAGCCCCTTCCCTATGGTGAGAATGGGACTTTGCTCAAATTCATGTTGTGTGAACTGTATATAATGTGTTGGATCCAAGTAAGTGCCATATTGAAATTTGTTTGTGGAAAGGGTTCAAATGAAATTTGTTATGTGTGTTTTTCATGTTATGAGATTCAAAAATATTTTTTATTTGTAGAAGTTGCATGAATCCATGTAGATTGCATCCACCAATGAATAACAATGTATTATAATTGTAAAGAAAATATTGAAGAGGTTGGTTTTTCAAGGAACTTCCTTATGAATTTGGAGAGAAAGATAAGCTCTTGCCTCCTACCTAGAGAGTTAGTGTACCTTCTAAGTCTTATTGAATTTTTTTGGGTTCTTATTCTTTTGTCTCATGAAGCCTTTGCTCTAGGTGGGCAAGCTTTGGGTTATTAGTTATGTCTTGGTAGTGACCTGGCCTTAAGTGGTGCATTGTGCAGTTAATATCTTGACTACATCCTCCTTCTGAGTATCTGTTCCAATTAAGCATTCATCGGTTTGAACTATTACCTAGAATACATGGAATAATATTGATGCAATAATTTAACAAGGTTGCATAGGGTTGTTTATATCAAAAATGGGTGTGAAGCAAGCTGATCAATGACCCTTATCCTCTCTCCTTCATTTGGATTTATTTGAATGATAATTGGCCTTTGGGAGTGAAAATAATTGGGTTCCTTTAATCCCAATGGGTTAGGGAATCTAAGTGGTAGAGAAAAAGAGGGTCCAAATTAATTCCAAAAATTTCTAGGAAAATTGGAGTGTAATAACAACAAATGGAGTAATTGAAGCAGTCGCAATAAGATAATTTTGAACTTCAATTGAAATACAATCAATTGGTATCAAGTATTAATTCAACCATGGAACTTCTCATTAACCATAAAATTGTATTTCATAGGATTGACGACGAGCATTCTAACTTACATCAACAAGTGAAAGATCTGCAATAGATTGTTAACCAAAGGCAATCAGGGCCTTCTACATCTATCAATTCAATTAGCCCAACAAAGACAAATGTTCTTGATCTTAATGGACTGGCCTCAAATTCAGAGAAGAAAATATCCAAAGAAGATGATGCATCACCAACTCCTTTAAATTGATATGTATGCAACTTATTGTAAACATATATGATTGTTTGGGAAATCTTTACTATTAGACATGATAGTTTTTCTCTAGTCATAGACTGCCCTTTTAAGGATCCAGGAACCTAAAACAAAATGTTTTTAATAGATTCCCACCCTGTTTTTAATATATTTTTGATGTAAGGTTGCACCCCAAACACAAAATTTTAATGACTACAAATTATAGTTATGTTTAAAAAAAAAAAAAACCTTTTATTTATGTCTTTTTTATTAAGAATTTTTACTTGTTGATTTTTATATTGTTAGATCATAAACAACAAGAATTTACCCTACCCCCGATGGGAGTGTGCATGTGGTGGGACAAATCGCATGTGAGAGGCCATCCAGGCCTGCCTCCCCTCCACTCACATATTAACACTGCGGCGATGACAGGATCCGATAATAACTCCTTCGGCGTGACACTCCTCCTCAAGCGCTCGGAGGATAAATCTGAACCCTGGTACAAGATTTAACTCTATTCGACAGTTTAGGTAATGAGTTTGGGTGGTAAGGAGTTTGATAGCGGTCGGGTCTATGTCAATGGGACCTCACTGGGGCTCTAGATTTGGGTGAGGAAGGCAAACGAAACTTGCAGTAGCTTGAAGTGGATTGACGTAGGTCACCTAGTCTGCCCTTGGGACCCATGTATAAAGATAATCATGGTTCGGTTATGCTCCCCCACTTCTGGTGGAAACAAGGCCTTTTAATCACTCTGCCGGCTCCTAGATCCTCTCCCGCTCGAACAATCCACTGTAGGTATTCACAGGTGTGTGGGTTTTTATTTGTTATTTGGTAATTTATGTTCTAAGGTCGTGTCTCACCTTTGGCCCGGAGGACTTTACAGTCTCTCGGTTAGCATTTAGGGGTAGGGATTTTGTTCATGTGTGGCCTTGGGGTGGTGTATCAGTAGTATTTTTCTCTAGTACTTAGGTTGGGTAATCTGGATACTCTCTCATCGCCCTAATAGTAGTATAGGGATAGTGGCTCATCCTTGCTTGTGTCTATGGGTCTAGAGTATATTGCTTCTTTTACAAGTTTTCAACAACTCTCTATGTGGGCTCCCCCTGTTGTGAGTCACCACCATCCATGCACAACAAAATGCCATGCCAGCAGGGCCGCCCTCGTCGCGAGCAGGGGCAGCAAGCCCAGGCAGGACACCCTATTCCAGGATATCATTCATCCTCGGGTACCTCTTCCAGTCAGGAAATAGAGGATGTTAAGGCTCTTTCCCCAACTAATTTTCCAAGCCGCCTAGTAGCTCCTACCTTTATGGAATTGATGGTTGAGTAGCTGCGACACTTACAAATTGACATTGACATTCTCTGGGACCACAGGTACGAAGACCGCAACGAAATTGTTGCATATCTCACTGACATTCGGTACAGCTAGAATACCATTATGGAGTAGTTGGACAACCTCTAGCACAACCAACATCGCACAAACGACCATCTTTGCAACTTAGAGGCACAGGTGGCACATATTGACTTCCACATTCATGACCGTCTTGGCTACTTTTGCAACCACCACCCCCCCCCCCCCCCTGTAATGCCCCCCATCCCCCTCCTTGATTTGTTGCCATTAGTTCTGGTTTCTTTTTTTGTCTCTCACAGTATGCTAAGGCCTCAAAGCCATCTGGAAATAATTTTTGTAAATTATCTATCTTGGTATTCTCTAGCCCCCAATCTCAAAATGTATGGTTGGAATGAGGGAGTGGGGGTTGTTGAGAGAATTTTTGTACGTTATGCTATTTTGAATATCTAATGAAAGCCATTTTGAACAACAACAAAAAAACAAGAATTTAGCCTTGGGTTATTGAAAATAAATGCTAACTTTTGACGAAGGATGGATACATAGATACATACTCGAACATTTTTTTGGTCATAACTCAAGAAATATGCAATAAACATCAATGTTCTTAGCTCCTAACAAGTAAGAACATCTCTTGAAACCTTCCTCTTTGAATTTGTTGATTGCAGTCACATTTAAAGTTTAATTCAAATTTGGAAATTCCTTGGTGCTTTATTTAGTGGGACTTAATCTTAATTCATAGAAATACAATTTCCAACTTGCTGGAAATTTTCATTTTTTGTTGTTCTAGGTTAGAAATCAATCTCATAAGACTTATATCTCAGCCTCCAAACTTCCCACCTCTATATCTATGTTCTAAGAGTGCTTGGGCACTCATTGGGTGATCAATTTGAATGAAATAGGTTGTTGTATGTGTTGTTTACTACAAATTTTGCTATCTAATTTGATAGGACAGTTAGCTAATTTGCTTTGTACCCCCCAACCAACAACCCAAGCTAAAAAATAACATCACTATCGATTAGGATATTTTTTCTACGTCATTTTTTGTACTTACATGGAATATTTAAAATCAATCGGTGTATCATTTTGCTCTATTTAGCTTTAAGTTGCATATTTATACACAAAAATCAAGATGATAACCAACATAATTAACTCCTCCTTTTCTTCTTGACCCCATTGAAGGAATTATTCTTACTTGGAGTTAGACGAGGTATCAAGTGGGAATCATCCCTTGGGATTTAATGAGGAAGTCGGGCTTAAAGAGACGGGATATGGGTCGAGGTGATAATGGACACTTATCCTATGTGTGCCAATCCTAGAAGGTTGCATGGACCTTTGTAAACCTTCTAATTGAATAAATAACATTTTTTAGTGTCGCTACCACGGATAAAGTCAAATAATTCGGCATTTAATGACATCATATTGGTAAGATTATTTATGTTTTATATCTTGGTGATATTGGTATTATTATTGCTAACTTACAAGATCCCACCTAACGACCCCACTTCAACAAAATCTAAAGAGGCACACCACCAGAAAGAACTTTCCATGGTAAGAAGTAAGGTAACTAGGGTATGTATTGTTGACTCCGTTATGGTATTCTTTCTGATAAATTATATCTTTGATTGTTATTTTAATCTTACTTCCAATGACTAACAAAAAAAATGAAGCTACCTCCTTGGGTGCCACCATTTTATGATCCAATTGGTTTTTAAGGTATGAGGGATTTTTCAAATGATTATAAAGTTTTTTTGTTGAGAAAACATGTTTTTTGTGGATATGGGTAATTAGTCTTAAATCACTTTTCCACATTTATCTAATATTGTAAGAAGACCGACCTCCTCCGTGAGGATCTTATGATGATTCACTTCACTGTAAGTTTGGAAGGATTTAGATGGATTTGGTACAAAAACTTTGGCAAAAGCATGTGTGCATCCTTTGCAAAAATTTCGGAAGGATTTTGTGTAATACATGATCATGATTCAGAAAGTTGGCTTCACTCTATCCAAGAAATAGAATGGATATATTTAGCACAAAAAAATCTAGAAGAATGGCTCCAATCTCAAAAGTAGAATAATGGTCAAGAGGCCCATGGATAAATTGGTGGAATTAACAAAAGGTAATTCTACTTGTACATTTAAAGAATAAATTCCTTGTTTTCCCATCGAAAATCAAGAAATAATTGAAGAACGGGTATGTAATGAAAACATTAATACCATGATAATTCAATAAACCAGTCCACCCTCCTCTAGATGAAAACACAAGTTCAATAAGATACAATCATTTCGAAGCACTTTACCTTCATGTCACATCTACTAGTGACGTAAGGGGAGAATTCAACAAAATGACATACTCTTGAAGAGAATGGGGATGACGAAGAGATTGGAACTATTAATGTATTCCTCCAAGTTGATAGGTGCAAATGGGATATAAGCTATGCTAATTTTGATGACTATCCCATTTATGACAAACACTAAGAGAAATCCAATTGCTAAATTTTGGCCTCATGAACAACTAAGTTATCTCATAGAGTATGACTAGACGAATTTATTCATAAATGTGCAGAAGGGGGCTTTCCACATTCAACATACCAAAAAAATTCTTGAGCAATAGACATCTATGATATATAGTTCTCAGGTGTACAAATATCCATTTGATAGGAAGAATGTGAACCTTGTGATTGTGGGAAGGCCACAATGTTTTTAGTTCCAGACATATTTCATGAGCTCTTAACCTCCTTGGCCAAAGCAACTAACTGTAAGTTGTGGTTTCCAACGTTTTTTTTCAGTTTTCATGAATGTTCTTTCATTTATGTGCGTATGTGATCAAGGGCAGCCCGGAAGGGAGAAATTCTATGCTTACTAAACAATGAAAAACATCGATGAGTGGCCTCATGTGTTAAATGAGAAATATCAATATATTAGCCCCATTGATCTATGGATCAAAGAAGCCTGTAGTATCATAGAGAAACCTTAGCCTTCTTTGATTTTCTTTCGTATGATGAAGCTCTCCCCACAAATGCGGTCCAATCCATGAATGATTTTCAAATAGACATTCATTACAATGTTGACGCTTCACTTTTTACTTCGAAACCAAGCATAAAGGTAAAACCCAAAGTAATGTTAAATATATATGTTCATTGTATTGGTTATATGATTTTACCTAACACGTTTCATTTTCCTTTTGGTTATAGTAGGTTAGGATGAATAATCTCTTTAGCATGAACATTATATTACTCTCGATGTTTTGTTTTCATTCATTGAAGTTTCATTTTCACATAATCTCAAATTTCGCTTGTGTGGCTTCCTTTATTTATGTGATGTTATTTGCTTGTGTTAGTTTAGTTGCATATTTTTCCTTGCCATTTCTATTTTAGTTATTTTAGTTTTATTAGTTGTCATTTCATTTTGATTATTTCCATGTTAGGAAGGGACACAATGTTAGTTTGATTCTTTCCCTATATTTTACATCATCTTGGTTGAGATTCCAGGTGATAAGTGGAAGATTCATGGGTTCTCACATCCCTCCAAGTAGAGCATGTGTCCCATAGTTGGAGCCAATTGTTAGTCCTCATGTCAACAAGGGTACATACAATTTTTTGAATTTTTTTATTGCCATTGTAAGCCCATTGTTACAATTCAAAAGAAATGTAACAACCATGTGAGGCCATGTATTAGGTGTCCTAGAATTGTTTGGTTGGACGATGGTTAGTTCCTTGAATCTCATCTCTCGCTCCTTTCTTCTTGTATAGGATTGGAGGGAATTGGATGGGCTTAATTGAAGACTCATGGTTTTAAAGGAACTTGCTTTTTGTAGGGATGATCACCATCGTAAGAGCCAATCCAGCCTGTGTCAAGGTGCACTTATGTTTTACCACACAGTTATGTGTTTATAGAGTCTCTAACTGGCCTTGGCTCTAGTGAAATATCCCTCAAACATTTCTCACACATGGAAATCTCACATAGATAACTTTCATAGTTCTTGAGACAGTTCATGTTTCCCAATGCAAAGTGGTCTCAGAAGTCAAAAAAGTCAACATGGTCTCAAAATGTTTAGTTTGATGAGGGAATTGCATGCCATATAGTTTTTTTCCAAATAATAAAGGCAGTAGTAGGTTACAGTGGGTCAAATTTGGTCAGATAGGTCATGCAAGTTTCCAGCTGGCAAAACAAGGTTAGCATTGGGTAGTTTGGTACATGCATTATTTCATAAATTTTCTATAGAATGAGAGGAACAAACCCTATCGCAGAATCCTTAGATTCCTTAGGGTATTAGAGAACCAACGCAACAACATGACGACATGGTAGGGACAATGATGATGTGGCAATGCGAGGAAATATAGGGAAAATTGTGAGCATGCCCAATTCAAATTAGGGCAGAATACAACAAACTTAGGTGCCATAATTGGAAAAAGCATCAAGTTATTAGAGATCAAGGAAAAAGGTGGCAAGGTCAAGTTTACTAATTGTTAAAATTCAAGTCAACTAGCTATTAGAGCTTCAAACTATTCATTTGGAAGTCAAGTGGATTTTTGGGGTATCTTTGGAGCACTCTTCAACTTTTTAACCATTTTCAAAGGGAACATTGGACCTATTTAGGATTTATGAACTAATTCAACCGGTTAGTGGGAAAACTCATGGTTGTGATGTAATATTTGATTAAAGAATTAATAATTAACCAACATGCAGATGACTAGTAAATACTATTCTAAAGGAGGAGTCTAACTAGCTATTGGAATTTGTTTTATAAAAGGTTGGCCTCCCTTCTAATAAAGAACTTTCATTTGCAAATCTATGTTTAAATATTTATACATTGTTTGGGATGGATTTTACTAGTGTTTCTTTTCTTTATAAATTGTTGTGTCAAAGTTTCAATCTAATATTTTTTCTAATAAGTAAGATCATACATAATTTAATGGGTTGAGCTATCAAGGGGCTACATAGTCATGTGGAGGAGGAAAAATAGGGAGAAATCTCACTTAGTCTATTTGTTTGTAGGTGGGTCATTCCAAGAAGGGTTAGACCATTCTTGAAAGAAGCTTCAACCGAGAGGGGAATTTGTACTCCATCACACACTTAAACCAAATATTAGAGAGAGCCACATCAATGGGCTACTCCTAGTTGGGTTCGAAAAGTAGAAAAGTTATTAAGTCACGAGTGGGGGTGATTTCTCTTGTAGACCAAGCCCACTTCCCTGACAAAGTGCAATATCAACTTAAGGAGGTGTATGTTTCATGTCTCAGCAAGTGAGGTATATTATTTTTAGTATAGGGTATAATTTGTAACATCCATTGTACTTTAAAAAATCTTGAGACTTTTATTTCTACTTTAGATTAGGAATTTTTGCTTGTTGATTACAATAACATCGAGATTTTTACCTTTGGATAATTGAAAATAAAGTAGAATCTAATCCAAGGTTAGATACATTGGTTTTTCTATTATTGGGCATATTTTACACTTTGTATATAGTTATTTGAATGTAGATTTGGGCTATTTTCTAGCTTTAAAATACAAAAATCGATCAAATATCAAGGTTGCTCACTTCAAGCAAGTGAACTATTAGAAACCTTGTTTGGTGACCCTATATTGGTTTTAAATTGCTAATTTATGGTTTAAAGTCCAAAATATATGTTTCCCAATAATATTAGAAGTCCGTCTTAAATATGGAAATTTTCTTGGCACTTAGCCTAGTGGGGTTTTATCCCAAATCTACATAAATACAATGATCCGGATTTAAACAGGAACGCAACAAATTACAGAGATAACCATATACACAAATATGCAGCGGAAATAATACTTCATTTCATTAATGGAAAATACTAAAATATGCTTACAATCAGAAATGGAAATAAACTAGCTAGGGCGATGGTAGCTTATCTCTGAGAAGAGATGTGATGGCTACATGCCTCTGAACTGTGTTACAATGAGGCTCGAAGGCCTATTTATTGTTGAGAAATAATGAAAAACCCTTCACATTCCAAAACCTAACCCTAGGAGATGAAACACCAAACTGTGGGCCCCGTTTGGGGGTAAGTTGGTACATCAACTTCCCGGGGTCGTAACTTTGTCATATGATCTCCGTTTGACGCGTATGATAGCTCGTTAGAAAAATCTATCCGAGAACTACCATTGTTGGAACGAGCAACACCGGTCAATGTTCCATGGACTCGTGTTGCCCCCGGATTCCCCAAAAAACGTCGTTTAGGGCCTCAAAACGGCTCCGGAAGTTCAGGACCCGAAAAACTGCTAAAAATAGTAAGTTGTGCTACAATTAAGGAAACTGAAAATGGTGAGAAAGACAATGGTGGGGGTCCAGGTGGACTTGGCAGGTGGCCACCAATATCCACCTGGATCATTCCTCCCCCCTTAGGAAGCAATGGTCCCCATTGCGTTGAGCACCTCCATGAGATGAGGAAACTTCTGCTGAACCTGTTCCCTGGTGAACCACTTGCCCTGCTGAAGGAGTTGGCCTCCTTTGACAACTCGATACAGTTGGATATTCTGTTGGCGAGTGTTCTTGATCTGTGTGTCCATGATCCGATCAGTTGCAGCTTGTTCCATGCAATCTGGATTTAATTCTGTGGGTTGGATCTGTTCTGCAATGTCGGATGTGTCTAGTAATGGTGGAAAGTATGGCCGCAGGCGGTCTACATTGAACACTGGGTGCAGGCCAAGGAATGGGGGAATGCTGAGCTCAAATGCATTGTCTCCCATAGCCTTAGTAATGGGGTAAGGACCATATCGGAGTGGTCTTAATTTCCGATAGGCTCCAGTAAGGCGTTCCTTTTGCAAATGCAACCAGACTTTGTCGCGCACCTGAAAATTGTGTGGCACCCGATGTTGATCATGTCGCTGCTTGTACTTGGCATTTGATTTCTCAAGAATGTCATGGACCTGCTGGCGAATATGTTGGATGCGCTCAATGAAGCTGGTGGCCTTATCTGTTTCGGACTGGACATGAGCTGAGTTCATGTGAGTAGCTGCAAGTGGCATGGCCACATCAATGGGGCATAGTGGCTGGAATCCCAAACCCACCTGAAAAGGGCTATGGCCAGTGGAGCTGTGAAGAGCTCGGTTGTAGCTGTGCTGACCATAGGGGAGGCTCTCGTCCCATGTGCGTGGATGCTTTGAGTTATACATGCGCAGAATGTGCACAATCATCCTATTGACAACCTCTGTCTGGCCATCAGTTTGAGGATGGAAGGCTGTGGACTTCGTGAGTTTGGTGTCCAGCATTGACCAGAGACTGGACCAAAATGTGCTGAGAAACCGACTGTCCCGATCTGAGATGATAGATTGTGGGATCCCAAAGTGCACCCACACTCGTTCGAAGAAGAGTTTAGCAGTGGCTTCTGCTGTGATATTCTTCTTGCAGGCCCATCATAATGGCCATCTTTGAGAACCTGTCGACGACCACAAAAACACAGTCATTTCCATGCTTAGTGGAAGGAAGGCCTGACATGTAATCCATGGAGATGGATTCCCAAGGTCGACTAGGGGTAGGCAACGGGGTATAGAGGCCTTGCTTCTTAATGGTCGGTTTGGCAATGGCACAGGCAGTACATGATCGGATGTACTTCCCAACATCCTGTCGAAGATTCGGCCAATAGAAATATTTTTGCAGTACTGCCACTGTTTTCTCGACCCCGAAATGCCCAGCAGCCCGACTGTAGTGTGCTTCCCAAATCATCTTGGCACGCTCGCTTGAAGGAACACAAAGGTGACCGAGGTGGCATAGTAGGGCATCCTGGAGGTGAAAATCTGCAACCTGCAGACCCTCCAAGAGTGTCTGGTATGTGTGGCCGAATTCTGGGTCGCTTTTGTAGAGAAGTCGCCAATCAGAAGTCTCGTGCCCGCAAGAGTTGAGCACGGTGGTTAGCGCCATAATCGGTGGTCGACTGAGGCAATCTGCAACATTATTGGTGCTGCCCTTTTTATACTTGATATTCAAGTGAAACTGTTGCAGGTATGTAGACCACTTCTGATGGCAATCATTCTGCAATTTCCCTTGGGTCTGTATGAATTGCAGAGGTCGGTGGTCTGTGTGGATGACCGTTTCCTTCCCCAAAATGTAATGCTTCCATTGTCGGCAGGCCTGTACAATGGAATACATCTCCTTATCATAAGTGGGGTACTTCCGGACTGTGTCTGAAAGTGTTTCACTGTGATATGCCACTGGATGTCCATGTTGAGTAAGGACTGCCCCAACAGCATAGTCAGAGGCATCTGTCTCGACCTCAAATGGTTGTTGTAAATCTGGTAACACGAGCACTGGTGCCGTGCAGAGGCGATCCTTCAACTCCCTGAATGCCTTATGTTGAGCTTCAGACCAAAAGAATTTTGCTTTCGCCCCGCCCTTTGTGACTTGACTCAAGGGCCAAGAAATATGAGAAAAACCCAACACAAACCTGTGGTAGAAGTTGGCAAGACCTAGAAAGCTGCGGAGCTCTGTTAGAGTGCTTGGAGAGGGCCAATCCCGAATGACTTGGACCTTGGCTGGATTGACATGCACCCCCTGTTCATCAATGATGTATCCCAGATATTGAACCTGGGTCATGCCAAAAGTACATTTCTCCAAATTGGCACATAGCTTGTGTTGCCGCAGTGTTTGGAGAACCTGTCGGATGTGGTGGAGGTGCTCTTCCCAACTCTGGCTGAAGATCAGAATGTCATCCAAGTATACTACTACAAAGGAGTTGGTGAATGGCTGCAAGATGTCATCCATTAGCCTCATAAAGGTTGCAGGAGCATTCGTCAATCGAAAAGGCATGACCAACCATTCGAAGAGGCCCTCCTTGGATTTGAAGGCAGTCTTCCACACATCTGAGGGTTCGATTGGTACCTAGTGATATCCTGACTTCAGATCGATCTTGCTGAAATATTCCGCCCCCTTTAGTTGGTCTAGGAGGTCATCAATCCGCGGGATCGGGTACCTATTACGGACAGTGATCTTGTTCAGCGCCCGATAGTCAATACAGAGTCTCCACGTACCATCCTTCTTCTGTACCAACACTATTGGGCTCCCACAGGGCGAAGAACTCGGACGGATGTGACCTTTCTCCAGGAGCTCCTGAATCTGCCTCCTGATTTCATTGTTCTCCAGAACGGATCGCCGATAAATTGGTCCATTGGGTAGCGGCGCACCTGGGGTCAGATCGATGGAGTGCTTGACTTGACAGTGCAGAGAAACCCCTGCCGGGGAGGTGAAGATGTCTTCGTACTCCTCCACAATCTTGTCCATCTGTAGCTGCCGTGCAGAGGGACCCCGTTTGGAGGCCGCGGCCACTGTCTTCTTCTTCTCTTGAGGGCGTATCATCAGGAAAACAAATTTCCTGGTTTGGAAATGATCTTACTGCATTGTTTTGCAGTAATCAAAGAGATGGCGGCAGGTGGTGCTACCTCTGGTATCCTAAACAACTTATTTCCCAATGTAATAATAACAACACGAGGCCTTGATTCATACACAGCATGTCGCTTCCACAAGTATGGTTGTCCTAGTAATACATCACAAACTTCAAGGGGAGCAATGTCACACAATACCTCATCCGTGAATGGCTTGATGTTGTATGGAAGGCGACACTGCTGGCTCACGCGAAGATCTTGTCCTTGGTGAAGCCACCCAATGGTGTATGGTTGTGGATGTGTTGTGGTCGGTAAGCTGAACCGCTTCACGACCTCTGCCGAGATGAGGTTCTTTTACTCCCGCTATCAACAATGAACTGTATCGGGGAGCCCTTTACCCACATCTGGGAGTGGAAGAGACGCTCCTCCTCCTCTGGATCTTCGGGTTCATTTTTTCTGGATCTTTGCGGTGGCAACAGTGGCGCTGGGGTCCGCATCAATGATCTGCTTCCCTTTTTCATACCCCTTATCAGGTTCTGACTCAGAGTCGGAACATGCATCTGATTTGGAAACCTTTAGCTCAGCCACCAGTGACTGCTTGGCCCGACACTCACTTGTGTTGTGAGTGGAGCTCTTATGGAACTCGCACCATTTTCTAGTGTCCTTTCTCGGCTTCGCGGCGCTGTTCTTTACTTGCAGCTTCGGCTGGTTGTCTTGGGCTGTCCCGCCTTGGCTCTGTCCTTTGTTTTGTGGTTTAGGGGCACCTTTCCCCTGCTTTGGATTCGCAAATCCAAAATCTCGCCTTCTTTGTTTCAACTTCTTATTCGCCTTGAGGCATACCGGTATGCTGCGAATTCGAGCGAGGGGATGTTTGGATTTGTCTTTCTTCCTTGGAATGGTGCTTGTGCATGCAGCCCAGTATTGATAATCAAATGTTGCTGTGATCTATGATACCAACTTTGTCGAAGGGTATGGAAAAATTGGTTGAACATCGGCACGTCTTTGGTCCCTTTCCCTGCCGCAGCGTGGTCCACTTTATGTATTCATCCTCATAGCTCCGGACAGGGTAGTACTGCTCCTTGATGGCATTCCGGAACGAGTCCCAGGTGGGTGCGGCTGAAAATAGTGAGCCAGTACTTTCATCCTTCTGCTCGCAGTAGGTTTCCCACCAGTCCTTGACGTGGGGGGCTGCTTTGAGAAGAGCAAAAACAATTTTTTCCCGACTCGAAAATTCATGAAAAGAAAAATAACCCTCTAGCAGATTTAACCATTTATCTACGGCAT
>APFE030208825.1:0-19408 GCA_000404065.3 Pinus taeda
AGGTCAGCACCTACGTACTAGTACCTCAGCTAGTACAAGAGCTAAGGGGGTTGTAGCTCCCTTCCAGGAGAAGCTAGAGAACGAGAGAAGGTTGTAGCCTTCTGTAGGTAGTAGCCTACATACTAGTATAAGACTGCACCAGTACAGATACATTGTAGAAAGAAGTTTCTAATTAAAAGAAGATAGAGACGAATTGCAGCAGGTGGTTTTCACCCACATTGGGTTTCCACCTTATATCTTGTGTTCTTATGTGTGACTGTCTATTCTGTTTTATTGTTCCTAGTTACTGTTTATATGGTTTGATGCACAGATTAATGATCAACATCTGAAGAATATTTTAAATTACAAGTCTACTACTTATACGCTAGTTTCCTTAACTGCAACTGCGTACATACGCAGTTTTTACTAACTAAAGTAGCTTATACAAATATGATTGTGAAATGAAAAATAATTGACCTATTAATACTGATTCACCCCCTCTCTCAGTATTATTTCCAACAATTGGTATCGGAGCAGGTCCTTCAAAAGAAGCTTGATCGCTTGGAGGAAGATCTATCATCATGAGCAACTACGAAAAAGAGGCATCTATCAGGCCACCAATTTTTGATGGGAGCAACTTCGTCTATTGGAAGGTAAGAATCACAGCCTATCTTCAATCTCTTGGTATAAAAGTTTGGGATATCATGGAAATAGGATACACATCTCCATGAGCAACTCCTATAGATACGGCTAGTAAGAAGCAGTATGAAACAAATGCAAAGGCTGTCAATACTCTATCAGCAAGTTTATCTCAATCAGAATTCATCAAGGTTATGCAGCTGAAAACCGCAAAAGAAATATGGGGCAAGATCGTTCTGAGCTATGAAGGAGACGATTAGGAAGGAGATGATCAGGTAAAACATGCAAAACTACAAACTCTCATAATTCAATATGAAAATCTCAGAATGCACAATGATAAAAGTGTGGATAATTATTTCTTACGTATAGATGAGATTGTTAATCGTATGAAAAACTTGGGTGAAGAAATAAAAGAAGTTACCTTCATTAAAAAGGTTCAAATATCTTTGTCTTCTAAGTTTGAATCAAAAGTTTCTGCCATAGAAGAAAAGGAGAATCTACAGAGCATTACCATGTCACAGTTGCATGGAATCCTAACTACTTTTGAAATGAGAAAAGGGGGACCATCAGACAGGAGATAAGTTGCATTCAAAGCTTCAAGAAAAGGAGATTACAATGAGTCAGGACATATGTCAGAAGAAGAGGAAGAATCAAACTTTGTCAAGAACCTTCAACGAGGTTCTGGAAGATTCAGAGGTAAGCTACCTTTCAAAAATTTTGCTTGTGGAAGAGTCGGCCATTATGCAGCCAAGTGTCCTCATAAATATAAGCTTGACAAAGGTAAGGAACCAGTTAGATGGAACAGAAAACAAAATGTAAGTAAGAAAAGCTATTATACACATGAAGACAGTGATGGATTTTCAATTAGTGATGAACATGAACAATGTAATGATTATAGAATTTTGATGGCATTTGAAGATGATGATTTCTTGGATTCTATAGATGAAGAAGGTCTTTATGAAGAAATTTCTAAACTTAAAATTTGTTTGGAAGAAAAGAATATGATTATAGACACTCTGACATTCCAACTTGCTGCAAGGGAAAAACACAATGAAAAGTTAGAATGTGAAATTGTGGGACTTAGAAAATATATTGAAAAAACAAAAGCCCTTAATCTTAGATTTGCTAAAGGATCTGAAACTTTAGATGAGATTATCAAAGTGCAGTGTTTTCCTCTAAACAAGATAGTTCTTCGATATACTGAAGAAGCATCTCAAGCACGGAAGCCATCCACCTCCAAAAGTTATCTTGATGCAGTAAGGAGAAGTGAACAGGTTGACAATCGACAGCAAAGGCACAATGCAGATCACCAAGTAAATCAGGGACAATTTACTTCAAGAATGAATAGAGATCACCAAGTAAATTGGGGGCAATCTACTTCAAGGATGAACAGAACCTACAACCAGCCGCAGGTAAATCATTCTCAAATTGCCTCAAGAATGGATGTCAATGGAAACTACAATCGTTTGGTCGGTAGGTTTGATAATCGCAGGAATTTCTCCAATGGCCAATGTTTCTCTTGTCATAACTTTGGACACAAAGCTGCTCAATGTGTTGCCTACAAGACCATCATGACTAGAGAAGCTCAAAAACAAAGGGGTATGACTGGGATCATGAAAAGGACCTACAATAACTTTTCTGCTCTTGAAAATGAAATAGAATGTTCTATTTGTAACAACTTCGGTCATGAATATTTTGAATGCAGGAGTAGGTTTCGGCAAACAACTCAGAAGGAGCAAGCTTCATTAAGTCCCAAAACATGGAGAAAGAAAGAACCGCAACTAGAAAGATGTGGTATAGCCTTATATGCGGAAGTACAGGAAAATCAGTGTTACATCGATAATGGATGCTTGAAACATATGACAGGTGATAAAGAAAAACTCCAGTCATATAGTGCCTTAGAAAAGGAAAGGAAGGTCTCATTTGGAAATGACACCCCTGCACTCATAAAAGGTAAAGGTTATGTTCTCTTGAAATAAAAGGTCAAAGCTGGAAATGTTATGTATGTTGATGGCTTAAAGCATAATCTATTGAGTGTCAGTCAAATATGTGATCAAGGAAATGAGGTAATATTTCGATCAAATGGATGTATTGTTCGTGAGCTTGATACAGGAGAAATAGTGATCAAAGGCATAAGAACTCCAAATAATTTATATATACTTAAGGGAGGACAACAACAATGCTATCTAAGCAAGAATGATGAACATTGGCTATGGCATAGAAGACTAGGGCATCTAAACTTCTCTCATATAAGGAAAGCATGCAAATATCAGGCGGTTCGTGATCTCCCTGACATCAGAATTCCAAAAAATACAATATGCAAATCATGTCAGTTTGGCAAGCAAACCAGAACTAATTTCCCTAAGAAGGAAAGATCAGCTAGTATGCCACTTGAACTTGTCCATACTAATGTATGTGATCCATCCAGGAAAATGTCACCTCGAGGAGAAGAATACTTCATATTGTTCATTGACGACTTTTCCAAGATGTGTTGGATAGGATTTCTGAAGCATAAAGATGAAGCTTTCGAAAAGTTCAAAGCATTCAAAGCCTTGGTTGAAAATGAATCAGATCGCAGAATCAAATGCCTCAGGTCTGATCGAGGAGGGGAATTTACCTCAAATGAATTCTTCGATTTTTGTGAAGAACATGGAATAAGAAGGGAATTCTCTACGGCAAGGACTCCTCAACAAAATGGAGTAGTAGAAAGGATGAACAGAACGGTTCAACAAATGGCTTGTGCTATGCTTGATGTGTCTGGAACTCCTGCAACCTTTTGGAGTGAAGATGCATTTGCTGCCATTACTATTCTCAACAAGACAAACATCTGGGTAAACAGCACTTAAACTCCTCATGAACTTTGGTACGGTAAGACTCCTACGGTAAAATACTTCAAAATTTTTGGAAGCAAATGTAACATCAAAAGGACTGATGAAAACCTTGGCAAGTTTGAACCTAGAGTAGATGAAGGCACTCTCCTTTGTTACTCTCCCCACAGCAAAGGATATAAGTGCTATAATAAAAGACTTGGAAAAATTGTTGAAAGTATTGATGTAGTGGTTGATGAAGAAGGAAACATTCCTAGGTAGGTAAAATCCGAAGATTTCGAAAATGATGAGGACTATCCTTCAACATCAAATCAGACTTATGATGAAGAAGAAACCTACGAGGCACCAGAAGAACAGATAAGGGTAGAATAAAAGACTCCATCCAGGTACGTTCAGAAGAATCATCTAGAAACTCGAATTTTGGGGCAGAAAGAGGCAGGTGTACAAACAAGAAGAACTATCTCAGAAGCTTCAAGCTATCTAGCATTGCTTTCCTCCATTGAACCACAAAATGTAAGTGAAGCATGCAAAGATGAATGTTGGGTCAAGGCCATGAATGAATAACTTGAGCAGATTGAAAAGAATAATACTTGGGAGTTGGTTACTAGACCAAATGATAAGAATGTCATAGGGACAAAATGGATATTCAAAAACAAGTTGAATGAAAATGGAGATGTTATTAGAAACAAGGCCAGACTTGTTTGTAATGTGTATGCTCAACAAGAAGGTATAGACTTTAAAGAAAATTTTGGACTGGTTGCAAAACTTGAAGCCATAAGAATGTTCCTTGCTCTTTCTAGCTTTCAGAAGTTCAAAGTATTTCAAATGGATGTGAAATCTACCTTTTTAAATGGAGACTTAAAAGAAGAAGTGTATATTGAGCAACCAGATGGATTCATCCTTGGAAATGATCCAAAATTTGTATGCAGACTTAAGAAGGAACTTTATGGTCTTAAACAGGCTCCAAGGGCTTGGTATTTTCAGTTGGACAAATATCTCCATCAACAAGGTTTTTCAAAAGGATCAACAAATAGCAATCTATATATAAAAATTGATAATGATAAATTGCTAATGCTTGTGTATGTTGATGATATCATCTTTGGTAGCAATGAAGAAGCCATGAGTCAAAACTTTGCTTTGGTAATGCAGAAAGAATTTGAAATGTCCCTGCTTGGTGAGCTGACATATTTTCTTGGTTTACAAGTCCAACAAAATAAAGACGGTATCTTTCTATCACAAACCAAGTACCTCAAGCAGATCTTGAAGAAATATGGCATGGAAGATTTGAAACCAGTATGTACCCCTATGGTAACAGGATGCAGCCTCAGTACAAATCACAATTCAGCAGCAATACATCAACCAACCTATAGATCCATGATTGGTAGTCTGCTCTATCTGACAGGTAGCCGACTAGACATCATGCATGCAGTGGGAATAGTTGGAAGATTCCAAACAAATCTAAAAGAAGAACATCTTCAGGCGGTTAAAAGGATTTTCAAATATCTTCAAGGAACACAAAACTATGGCTTATGGTATCCTAGAGATACAGATATCACACTTCATGCATATACAGATGCAGATTGAGCAAGAAGCATGGATGACAGAAAAAGAACTAGTGGTGGTGCATTCTTTAGGGTCCCAGATTAGTATCTTGGTTTAGCAAGAAATAAAGTTCAATTGCTTTATCTACAGCTGAAGCGGAATATGTGGCTGTTGCATCTTACTGCACATAGCTCCTTTGGATGATGCAAACTTTGCAAGATTTTTAAATCACTTGTACTCCACCTATCTCCATTTTATGTGATAATACAAGTGCAATCAGTATTTCAAAGAATCCTGTCATGCATTCAAAGACCAAGCACATACCTATGAAATATCATTTTCTTCAAGAACAAGTGCTTGAACAAAAGGTCAAATTGGAGTATGTTCCCTCCAAGGAACAGGTTGCTGATATACTCACGAAACCACTGCCCAGGGAGACATTTGAATACCTCAGACAGCAGCTGGCAGTAGTTGATGCATCATCTTGCTTTGAAACTTATCTGTTTCAGAGAAAAGTGGTTGTACGTGAGTTTCATGAGGATGATCCACATACATATGTTGGTTTAGGTGGATACAGTCGCTTATATGTTGGTTTGAAGTCAAACAGTGGGCCAGGCTCAGGATGAAAAGAGTCTGATATGGGTCTGACAGAGACCATTTGGCACAAGTTCAGGGGGAGCATATATTCTTCTAATAATGCATTGTTGGCATTATCTTAGAAGATCTTGGTTCACTTTCACAGTTGCTTTTGATTTCAGGTGGAACAAGTGCAGAGGGAGAACATGGTTGCTAGTCTGAATGATGATTGACAAATGATGCTGATGATATTTGTTGATAACCATCATGGTCTTGTTGTAGATACTTCGTCTCTATGTCATGTATTTCTTCTCTTATCAAGGTCATGTAACGGCCTACTTGGGTTTCCCCACTATACGTGGGATGGATGATGTAATGTTCTTGTTTTATCTTGTGTAAACTTTTGGTGTATCCCCACTTGGTTGGGTGGATGAGTCAGTTCCCACTTGTTTGGGAGATGGATGTATGTATGAGTATTTGGTGGTAGGAAGGTCATTTATGATGTATAAAGTTATGTATCTTCTTGTAGAGAATCTTCTTGCAGACCTTGCCTATAATCAGGGGGAGCATGGACAGCACAACAGAGCAGAGATTTCAACATGAACTCAGAGGGAGCATAACCCTTTGCACTTCTTGAACAAGGGGGAGAATGACTTTGAGTGACTTGGGGTTGCCATCAAGTCCAAAGGGGGAGATTGTTGGCATTATGACAGAGGTTTGGTGTTATGAAACAAGTGTTGTCCTTGATGGCAACTCACTCAAATGACAGATCACTGTTCAGGCTCTCAGACTGAAATAAAAAGAGATATACACAGGTTCCTCTTAACCAAGTTGTGTATAGACGCGAGTTAGATGATCAAAAGGTGTGTATACCTATGCACACACTTTCATGCAAAGAAAAGTGTGTACATGTGGGAAAATTTATTTTTAGTCCATGATATTTAGTCCTTGGTATTTGGACCTATGGTTTTGGAACATGGTATCTCGTCTAAAGTGTTGAACCCAGGTATTGGGTCCATGGTATTGGTTCTCTATGGTTTTGGACTGTGATATTGAGTAAGGCCTAAGACTATATGTAGGGAAGGAGATCATTTGGCAAAGGCATTCACTTAAGCATTGAATATCTTATGAAGAGCAAGATCTAGAATTGGGTTATGGTGCATAGTTGGATCTGAACCAAGGAGGAACCTAAGCACTAGAAGAAGGATAAGTTCTATTGATGGGTCAAGATCTTAAGGCTTGAGCAATAGTATCTTTGTGTGATTTTGATCTGTTATATTTGGTGCATGAATTGATCTATAAATCTGATAATCTGGGTATAACTGATGTATGAATATTTGAAAAGGGAAAATTGCCTTTTATATATCTGTATGTATGTTCGACACAATAGAGGCGCATATACACACTGGTACTATAATTCAAAGAAGTGTATACGCTGGTTTTCCTTAATATAGATGTATATGCATGCAGGTTCCTCATATTGAAGTAGCGTATGTCTCATGAAATATGTTTTAGCTACTTCTATTTATTGCTGCAGCATTCTCGGTTCAGGATTGGTCTCTGGTTACTGTTAATGTATTCTGGTTACAACATTCAGAGAAGTAATTGTTTTGATTCAATTTTGAAAGAAGCAAAGGAGATTGGTTGATACAGATATACTTGATGTTTGATTGATGTTATTCATCGATCCAGTCTGAAAATTTATGAAACATTATCCCTGGAAGAAGAGAAGGTTGTAGCCTTCTGTAGGTCAGCACCTACATACTAGAACCTCAGCTAGTACAAGAGCTAAGGGGGTTGTAGCTCCCTTCCAAGAGAAGCTAGAGAATGACAGAAGGTTGTAGCCTTCTGCAAGTGGCAGCCTGCGTACTGGTGTAATATTGCACTAGTACAGATACATTGTAAAAATAAGTTTCTAATTAAAAGAAGATAGAGACGAATTGCAGCAGGTGGTTTTCACCCACATTGGGTTTCCACCTTATATCTTGTGTTCTTATGTGTGACTACCTGTTATGTTTTACTGTTCTTGGTCACTATTTATATAGTTTGATGCACAGATTAATGATCAACATCTGAAGAATAATTTAAATTACAAGTTTGTTGGTTATACGCTAGTTTCCTTAACTGCAATTGTATACATATGCGGTTTTTACTAACTGAAGTAGCGTATACAAATCTGATTGTGAAATGAAAAATAATTGACCTGATAATACTGATTCACCCCCCCCCCCCTCTCAGTATTATTTCCAATAGTTACTATCTTTGGATGGATATTGTGAATTTACCTTAGAATAATGATATTCATGAAAGATTTTGATATGGTAATCACACATTTGAATTTTAATTAATTTGATTAAATATGATGATGATATTATTAGTATTATCTTGTTACTTTATATATGTGTTGAAAATTGTCAATGTTTCCTGATGGAGAATCATTATGTATGATAATATTACTATTTTTGGATGAATATTGTGGATTTACCTTGGAATAATGATATTTGTGATAGCTATTGATTTGTTATTCGTATATGTATATCGAAAATTGTTAATGATGTTTTGATGTAGAAATATTATATATGATGATATTGCCATTTTTTAGATGGATGTTTTCAGTTTCACTTAAATTTCTTTACGAATACTATGTTATCAATTTGAATTGTCATATTTTCTTTAATGATATTTAGAAACTACAATATATTTCACTATGTAATTGAAATTAGTAAAATGAACCCATAAGGGGGATCATAAATGGAAAGAAAAGTACACTCTAAAGAAGAAACCAAATGTAGATGTAAATGTGGTGTAACCATGGATGCAAAATTGGGAGTAGAATTGGATGTTAAACTAGGCGTCAAAACAAGACGCAAAGAAGGACAAAACAAAGATTTTAAACTAGAAGTAAAAAAGGGTGTAACGTTAGACACAAATAAGGGAACCAAATATGGCATACAAAAGGATACCAAATTCGGTGCAAACAAAGACACAAAAATGGAAACCAAACTAGATACAAAAAAGGACAAACAACTAGACATAAAATTGGATGCAAAAGAGGATGCCAAGTTGGGTGCTAAAAATAAGAAAAAAAGGATGCAAATTTAGATGCCAAATGAGTTATGCAATGAATGGTGTAAAATTTGGATGAAACATTGGGCACAAAAATGGATGTAAGAAAAGACACAAAAACATATCCAAAATGGGGTAAGAAAAGGGTGAAACCAATGACGCCATATTGGATGCCAAAAACAATGCATAATTAGATGCAAATTTAGACTCAAAACTAAGCTCAAAATGAGATGTTAATGTGGACACAAAATGAGTCAGAAAAAACGACACAAATTTGTATGCCAAAAAAGATGAAAAATTAGACAACAAAAATGATGCAAAAATGGGTGTAAAATATGGTGCAAAATTGGACACATAAGTGGACACAGAAAATGGTGCAAAAATGGGCATAAAAATGGCTCAAAATTGGATACAATGTTGGATGCAAAATGAGGAGCAAAAAACGATGCAAAACTTGGTGCAAAAACAAATGCAAAAGTAGGCATAAAAAATGGCTCAAAATTGAATGTAAAATTAGACACAAAATGGGATGAAAAGGTGGATGCAGCACATGGCTCAACATAGGATGCAAATCTAGATGAAAACTTGGATGCTCAAAAGGTTGCAAAATTGGATGTGAGAAATGGTGTTAAAAACGATGCAAAATTGGATGCAACAAATGATGCAAAATATTGTGTAAAAAAGGGAGACAAATCAAATGCAAAAGTGGATGTAAAAAGTGGTGCAAAACAAGACGCAAAAAGGGGCACAAAAATGGATGCAAAATTTGGTGCTAAATAATATTCAATATATGGTACAAAATTGGATGAAAAAAAAGATACAAAATTAGAAGAAAATTTTGGTGTAAGACTAGATGTAAAAAATGGTGCTAAATTGAATGCAAAATATGGCGTAAAACCCTATACAAATTACTGTACAAAACTAGAAGCAAAGAATGGCACAAAATTGGAAGCAAAAAACGATGCAAAAACATATGCAAAAATTGGTGCAAAACTAGAAGTAAAACCTATCGTAAAGCTAGACGTAAATCCTAGTGCAAAATTGGAAGATAAAATTATCGTAAAACAAGGTGCAAAACTAGATGAATAAAGTGGTGCAAAATTAGACGCAAAACATGACAAAAAATTTGATGCAAAATTTGGTGGTAAAAAGGATGCAAAATTTGGCACAAAAAAGGACGCTTTAAAAATTGTACAATAAAGTCAGATTTAGCTCCAAGATGCTCCTCCCAATTGGAAAAAAAGTGCACTAAAAGCTCACTAAATTTGGAGCAAATTGCTTGTTTTGTTGTAGTGAATAGTGGAACATGACAGCCATGAACACCTTCTGCTCCAAAGAAGTATACTCGCTCTACGTTGTGTAGAAGCCAAGGCTTGTCACAATACTCCCAAACCTTCTCCGCACCTAAAACTAGCCAAAATCTTGGCTCCAAAAAGCCTATTCTATGATTTATGAGGTTCAATTTATAACAAAGGGTGGGGTGACCCTTGACATTCCCCTTTGTGACATTTTGACTACCCTCATGACTCTTCAACTTCCTTTACAAATAACTCATTACATTACATAATGATTATTCACACTCCACTAATGACACTCAGAATTTCACTTGCAACACATTTACAAATGGTATACATTTTCCGCATGTACCCATGTAAGACAAAATAGGTTAGAGATGGTCTAGCAAGATAAAACACTATGACTACAAAGTTTGGGGAAAGACCAACTCAACAACCTCCACTTGGTGCTTCTTGATCACATGTCAAGATCGGTACTACATGATCGTGTCCCAAACTACCTGATGTTGTTTTCTTGAAGTTGAACTCTTGCCTCCATGGCATCTGGGTGTATGGTCTCAGAACTTGTATCCAACTTATTCTAAAGCATGAGAAGCATGGTGTTGACCTTGAAAGGACACTGAAGTACTTCTTCATGTTGTGTGCGTTCATCTCCAAGTCTTCTCTGGTGGCCTCTCATCTTAGTTTCTCCATGTACCTGTCGATCTCTACCCGGACTTGGTTCTTGTGCTTAGCTTCAGTGAGGGAACCGATTGATGGGATCCTATGTGTTTTCACCATGACATCTAAACTCTTGTGAAACCATGCATATGAAGCCTATATGCTACTACAAAATGAGGTGAGTTGCTCATAGTTCTGGATCAACATCCAGACCTTTGCCTTCTCTAGCTTTGCTTATGGCTTCATCATATTGGGAAAGTAAAGCAGGGCCCCTTTGTACTACATTGTCCATTCTTGAACAGGGGTGATGGCACCATGTATGTTCCTAAGAGTTTGCACAAACTCCTTGCTCCGCTACTGCAAGCCATGCACATGGACAACTACTTTGTGCATGGTGACAAATTCATTATAGATTTTCTGCAAGGTGGTCTCAAATGTTGATACTACATCGAATATCACTTTTCCTCATCTCTACCATTGCGGAAACTGTGCTTTTTTCTTGAGATTGTTCTGCCTCTTGCCTAGTTTCCTGTAAGTTCTTTTTCAGTTGTTCATCCTCAACCAACAAGTATTTGATATTGGATCTTGTTTCTTCTGCATTGGCCAAGGTGGCTTCGGAAAGGGCAGTTAGATGTTCCCTGGTGTCTAGCACTATCACCCTTTCCTTCATGAATGCATGTGATGCGTGATCATCCAGAAAGTGCTTCCTTCGTGCCTGTAGAATATTCCTTTGCAATTCATCAAATGATAGATTGTACACTTCCATGACTAGATCATCATCAAAGAGGATAACATCTTCTTGTTCACTTGGTATTGGTTTTGACACTGGAGGTGGCAGAGACTGAGAGGTGGCCTTGAGTGCTCTCGGCATGATGTCAGTGTCTTTTTCACGTGGCTCTTGCTCTAACTCCATGTATTTCTACTCAATCAACTACTCAATCTATTAATCCATTTCCCAATCCTACATCTATTCATTGTCTACCTCAATTGTTGGTTGTTCTAACTCCTCAACCTGTATGGGGGTTGTTTGCTCTATCATTATGCCTTACCTTTCCTCTTCCTCCTATTTCTAATTTTCTTCTCTTTCTCTTCTTCTCAGCTCTTGTTCCTCCTTCAGCTTCTTCTCTATCCCCGGAAACTCTAGTTCTTCTACCTTCAAGCTCTGCTTTTTCTATTCCTCTACTTTGTTGTCAGTGTCCTTTGCTTCTTTCTTCTTCCACTGCCAAAGCTTCCTGCATGAATATTGAATAAACTTTTTCTCTGCAGCTTTTTTCTCCCTATATAATGTTAGCAACTTCCTCTTCCCGTGATCTTGTACTAGATTGATGCCCTTTACTACTATTGTTGGAGTTTCTACCATAACTAGTGTTGACTCCCTTTCTATGGACAATTGAGTGTCTACATATATTGACAAGTTAACTGGCACTTGCTCAAATGCTTTCCTAGTACTGCTTCTAGTGTTCTTTCTTGAAGCAGCTCTCTTTGATGCCATAGTATAATTATTGTTTGAGAGAAGTGCTTCACGAGTGTGGTACTTGTCAAACAAAATGGACACTCATGGAAAGAAAACATTAGCTCCTACAAATCTAACTTCACAACATGATCAGGCAACAATCAGGGCATCTAACGAGATGAATTATACAATTTTTACCAACAAGGGTGACTGACTGATAGTGGGAACTACGCATTGCACAGTCCCAGCAGTTGGTGTGAAAGCTTGATTACTGGAACTGCACAATGCACAGTTCAGTCTTAGGTAGATCCTGGGAGAGACTACGCATTACACAGTCTCAGTGACGAAGCAGGAAGACTAGCTCTTGGAATTGCGCAATGCATAGTTGGAGCTAAGCCAAGACAACCTCTGCGTAATTCCAGAACCCAAGGTAGAGGCATTGAGTAGCCAGATTGCATAGTGCATGCAAGTTAATGTGAGATCCAGGCAATGGGAGCCTAGATCTCCCCAAGGGGAGTGTGCATTCAAGCATATATAAAGCATTGTGTGATGCTAAGTTTAGATCTAATTGATTGATGATGCATGTAAGTAAAACAAGTACAGGCATCATTCAAACAGAAGGAGAATGAAGCATGTGGAGAGATTCGTCGCAATGACGATCATTAGTGCAAAGCAGGGTAATGCATGTGACATTTGGGAAAGGCAATGCAAAACTTGAAACAACACTTCTACAAGATAAAACAAGTTAAAATGTTAGCAATCACTCAACAAAACAAGTGAAACAACATTCTCACAAGCCAGACAAGTAAAAAGCGATAGAAAAGCTGGCAAAAGAAGATAAAATCAAAACTCACCTAGAAAAGTGACAATGATGCTCTAAAGGTTCCTTGATCTCCTCAAGCATGCTAGAGGTTGGTGATCAAGTATAAAAATGAGCCCTAGAGGCATCTATCACATAAGATTGAGAAAATTTTGAATTCATGACGTGCATGCCTAAGATCAAGGACAAAAGTGACACCTGGAAAAAACTTCTAAAGATAGCATTGCGCCACCTTCGGAAAACTAATAATAGATCCCTACTTCCTAGCGATTATTTTTCCTTTTCCGGGAAAATCTACCATGCATTGCCCGAAAATATTGCACAGTTCTAGGAAGGACTATGCACCCCTCTAGCTTATGCACAAAGTAGCTTCTAAGCAAAAATAATTCTATGCAATTTCTGGGCCGAGTGACTCTGGGTTTCCTCTCATGCTCTGTATAGTTTCCCAGTGGAAAGTTGGCTATCAATTGGTTCTACGCAATTTTGGAGTTGAAGGCTCACTACTGGCTTGGACTACACAATTCATGAGAGTAAGGTTGGTTGCCCTCAAGGATTGCGCAGTTCACTAAGGGAAGCCCAGAACAGGTTTGAAACCAAGTCAAGATATCGGCTTATGGTTTAGACAATAAACCAAGTAAAAAAACACAAGTCAACATGCAAAAGATAAAGCTCAATCAAAGCACAAGTACTTGGGTCAGTATGAGATGAGTTGTTGTGCTTGAGGAGGGAGGCTCCAAAATGAAACATAGGAAAAAAAATTGAGGGTGTTTGTAGCTACTACAACATTGGTGACACATTGGTAGAACTCCAACTCTTTGTATGGACCTTGTCTCGTGTAAAGCGAGTTTAACTCTTCTAGAAGTATTGTTTGATTCTTAGATTTTCATGGCTTCTTTAGTAGCTTGAGTTAAATATGTAGTCCCTAGCATTCTCTTTGTAAGCAACACAGATACCAAGCCAAGTCAACTAAGTTGTTTTGATTGGGGATGAGGGGTATATTGATGCACAAATAATATAGATTGTCAGATTTTTAGTTTCATATCTGATGTTGCTCCACTTCCAGCAGGCCTGGACAGTACCCTGATAGGGTCACTTCAGGAACACAATAATTTCTCCACTTCCAGTGAGCTTGGATAATACCCCAATGGAGTTACTTGCTTCACCTCTCTATGCAGGAAGCCCTTCTGTCCTTTAACCTTTATTTTATTTTTTTATTTTTTTATTTTTTTTTCCAAAGAACTGTGCATAGGCACTTATTTATTTCATGAGGCAGAAGAGGGATCCCGACTTATTGAGAACAGAATAGGCTGTCCCTCAGAGAAGGATGTTTATATATACCTCTGACATACTTGTTAAGGCTTTCCACCTTCACCTTACTCTACTTGATTGAGTTGACAAGGATTAACCAAATATATAAAACCGATTAGAGTAGGAGGTACTAGTTAAAAGTGCAAGTGTTGTGATTTCACCAATAACTCACTCTGAAAGGAACGTATTTTCCATCAGAGTATCGTCAACTAAAATAAACACAAGATCTTCATAAGGAGATGGAATAAACAGATAACTGAATGCTGATAGTTGTACAAGTCCTCTTGTATTTCGCCCTTCTTGTCACGAGAAGCAAAACACGGTTTCATGGGGAAACTAATCCTAAGGGTGCAAAAGAAAACAAAAATCAAGCAAAGGAAAGAAGTATAATAGAGTAAAAAAAAAAGATAGAAATATCAATAGTAGGTGAATCAAAATCATGATCCGATGAATGAGTGAAAATATCATGACATCCACAATCAGAAAATTTGAGATGGACATCGACATCCTCATGATCTGACAAATCATACTAAGGGGTTGATGAGAAACAAAATTTTTCACCCTCTGAATTTCTGGAAATGAAAGATGAGAGGTCAAGTGGGTTTGGGAATAAATATTTTTCCTCTCCGCACCCAAATGACAAACTGACATCCTGTCCATCCTGTGAATGATTAGAAGTAGAAACGTTCAAGGATAAATTTTCACATGAAAAATTGGAAATGGAAGAATCACAGAATATGTCAGGATGGACTGGAAGAGGCACATATAAAAGGAGGTCATCCTCCACCATAGTTACTTCTTTACATTCCCACACATACTCATAAAAAATGATAGCACACATTGGTTTCTCAACACCAACTCCATCCATAACTTGATCCTTGTGAACATCACATGTGGAATTCGGAACAAATGAACACAAGATACCAAAATCTGAAGGATCAAAGGAACCAGTGGATGGAGGTTGAGGGGATGAGACCACGTGACAATCATCACTCTTGTAGTCCAATTCCATGGAGAAATCCAAAGCAAGTTTGGTGGGAGGAGGTGACAGTCCAACAGGTGGATTCACAACTTCTCCCACCTCGTCCTACGGAGCTAGAGCTATTTAGAGAAGAGGACGGAGAGTCACTTGTGACAACAACCTTGTCTGTCTTAGATTTAGAAGCTCTAACACCGAGGTATGCTGGGAGGGGCTTGAAATAATCATGTGGATTGTTAGATATGTGAAGAAAATACTTAAACCTTTCGGTGATAAATTCCAAATGAAATTCATCCTTTGGAAATTCAAAACAAAGATGATGAAAGCATTGATAGAATTGTGCAACAAATTCGCCAGGTGTTTTTCGTAATTTTAAGATTTTGTGATCAAGTTCTTTACGGTCATAAGAAAATAAATCCTGACCTAACTCTCAGACCATGTGATTGGAAGAGTAAATAGAGGTTGCGGGAAATGTGAGACACCATTTCTTAATGTGCCTTTCGAATGTGTAGGTGAACAACCCACAGGTAATGTCATCCAAAGGGACTTCATTCTTGTCATTGAAACCCAAAAAGTAACTTTGTGCCTTAACAAGGCTATTTCACCTTCACAATCATATTTAAGTTATGACAAGTCATCGATAACATCCTCCGACACTTCGAAATCATGAGCATGAGAAAAACATGGCGGGTTGAGATTGTGAAATAATCCATGAATGATGTGCAGAGATTCAAAACATATTTTGAGGGTTCAACTTGTCATCTAGCCCTCCTTCTAGTGCCAAAAATGTTGATGGTGTTGGACCCACCAAAATTCAAGAGGATCTCCCTAGTAAGAAGCCCCAACTAGATATCAGAACATTTGGAGTAGGAGTCCCAGCAGTGGGTGTTAATGTAGTGTCTTGACCAAGGCAGCGCGCAAAGATAAGTATGATGACTTTGATTAGAGGCAAGTGTGTGACCGTGCAGTGAGTCAAGTAAGATACATGGGAGTTCTAATACACATAGGGGAAAAGGAAGTATATCCCTTAGAATCATGTAATAGTACGCAACCTGAAAGGAACACAGGAGCGAAATGACATCACAAGCTGTATGTTATGAAACTAGCTCACAAAAAGATAGAAAAGATAGATCAATGCCTTAGAAATAAGCCTCATTGAGGGGGAAACCTCCTTTACATTACACAAATGAACAATTCTTAGATGATTCAAATGACAAAACCTCCTTTCTATATATACGAGTCTAAGGGGTCACAATATAACCAAGCCAACCTAATAATAATAATAATATAAAGGCCAAAAATAACAATAGAGGGTTTCTATGGGGCACAATAATAACAATATGGGGACAATAGGGTCACAACAATAATAATAAGGGATACACCAACAATAGTAATGGGGAATCACTAATATTATAGGGACCTAACATGCCCCTCTCCTTCAAAAAAGTGTTGACCTCAACGCTTGAGTAGTTCTGGGTGCTTTTGTATAAAATTCTCATCCTCCCATGTGAAATCTTCAGCGGATAAGTTCTTCCACTTGATGAGATATTCCAAAATTGATCGATTTTGTAGCTGTCTAGTTCTTGTTTCTGTGACTACTTCCGGTTCCAATATAATTTTTCCTTCCTCATCAAGTTCTGGCAATATTGTTTGAACTGGGAGCTTGTCACCTATAAGCTTCTTTAAACATGAAACATGGAAAACTAGGTGCACTCGAGAAGCTGTAGGAAGCTCCAATTTGTATGCCATAGTACCAATCTTTTGCAACACCTTGTACGAACCATAATACTTTGGTGATAATTTTTTATCCTTCTTAGCTTGCTTGAGGGACATTTGTTTATATGGTTGTAGCTGTAGGAATACCCAGTCACCTACATCAAAACTCCTTTCGTTGCATTATTGATCTGCCTGTTCTTTCATTCTATTCTACGCCAACGTGAGGTTATCCTTTAAGAGTTGCAGAACTTGTTTTTTATGCTTGATGTGATGCTCCACTGCTTGAACCTTAGAATTTTCTCTTAAATATGATGTGATGGATGGTGGATGATATCCATAAAGTGCCATAAATAGGGTCATTTTTGCTAGAGTATGGAAGGAAGTGTTATACCACCATTCAGCCAGAGGCAACCATTTGACCCATTGTGTATGTTTATCAGATACAAAGCAACGACGATATCCTTCCAAACATTTGTTTACTATCTCAGTTTTCCCATCAGATTGAGGATGATAATATGAGCTATGAACTAACTAAGTACCGAGACAAGAAAATAATTTTGTCCAAAAATTTCCAGTGAAAATGGGATCTCTGTCTCTTACAATAATCTTTGGGCTTCCATGTAGCTTTTGAATTGTTTCCATAAATGCAGTAGAAATTCTACTGGCTTTAAATGGATGTGATAATGCACACAAGTGTGCATACTTGGTAAGTATGTCAACTACCATCATGATGACACTCTTTCCTTCAGACTTTGGTAAAATTGTGATAAAATCCATTGAAACCTCCTCCCAACGTTGGCTTGGAATGGATAAAGGTTGTAATATACCTGGGATCTTAATTGTTTCAACTTTATTTTGTTGGAAAACCAAACATTCCACCACAAACTTTTGAATATCCAATTTAAGTCCATCCCAAAAAAAATCCTTCTTAACCCTGTCATAATTTTTTTTAAATCCTGAGTGCCCTCCTAAGGGAGAAGTGTTCAATTCCATAAGAATCTTTTGTTCGAGTTGGAAATTCTTACATAGGTATAAGCAATCTTTGTACAATAATGAATCATTTTTCCAGCTAAATGTATCAGATGTACTAGAATCTTTTTGTAACTTTCGAATGAGTGCCCACAATTCTTCATCATTCTTCCATTCCTCCCTTGCTTCGTTTATCCAATCTGGTTTGATAATAGAAATGTCACACAACAATGCTTCCACATCCTCATTTTTTCTTGAGAGTGCATCTGCCACAACATTTTGCTTCCCTTTTTTGTAGATGATTTCAAATTCATAACCCAACATCTTTGTGACCCATTTTTGTTGCTCTTCAGAGGATAATCTTTGTTCTAAAAAGCACTTAAGACTATCATGATCCATTTTTACCTTGAAGTGTCTTCCCATTAGGCAAGGTCACCATTTCTTAAGTGCATTTAGTATTGCCAACATTTCCTTCTCATAAATAGCCTTGTGTAAATGCTTTCCCTTGATTGGATGACTTTCGAAAGCAATGGGTCTTTCATCTTTCATTAAAACAGCACCAATTCCATTTCTTGAAGTATCACATTCCACAATAAAGGTTTTTGTGAAGTCCAGTGTAGCTAAGACTGATGCTTGGCACATTGCCTCTTTATGATGTTCGAAGGCCTTTCTTACTTCTGGAGTCCATGAAAATGCATCTTTCTTCAATAATGTTGTTAGAGGTGCTACTATTCTCCCATAATTCTTAACAAACTTGCAATAATACCCTGTCAACCCGATAAATCCTCGCAGATGCTTTAGGGATGTGGCAATTTCCCATTCCATAATGGCTTTAATTTTGCTACGGTCTACCTTAACACCTTCATGAGATACAATATGACCTAAATATTCCACCTCTTGTACTCCAAAGAAACATTTGTAGCTTTTTGCATATAATTGTTTCTCCTCCAATAGTTTGAGCACCCTATCAACATGTTCAACATGATCCTTCCCAGACTTGTTCTAGATTAGCATATCATCAAACCTTGAAATGTAGAAGGTGCATTGGTAAGGCCAAAAGGCATGGCCAAAAATTCATAATGACCCTCATGAGTTCTAAATGTTGTTTTTGGAATGTCTTCAGTCTTCATTCTAATTTGATGATATCCTGAATGAAGATCCAACTTGGT
This sequence comes from Pinus taeda, assembly GCA_000404065.3. NCBI lineage: Eukaryota > Viridiplantae > Streptophyta > Pinopsida > Pinales > Pinaceae > Pinus > Pinus taeda. The sequence goes on from APFE030208825.1 coordinate 19,000, forward strand.
GAAGTAAATTGAACCATGCAATTCATATAATAATTCATGAATCACAGTAATGGGAAATTTATCTTTAATAGTTATCTTGTTGAGCTCCCTATAATCTAGACACATGCACCATGATCCATCCTTCTTGTGCACCAATACTACTGGAGCAAAGAAATAACTTTGACTAGGTTGAATTATAGCAGCCTCTAGCATTTCTGCAACCATACGTTCAATTTCACTCTTTTGGGCATAGGGATATCTGTACGGCCTGATGTTTGGAGGAACACTTCCTGGAATTAGATGAATAGCATGATCATGATCACGCACAGGTGGGAGACCTTTAGGGGTCTCAAATACCTTGGAATGATTATCCAGGACTTTTTGGAGATCTAGAGAAATAGATGATTCTGATGTGGAAACATCTAGCGAA
>APFE030208831.1:33115-46852 GCA_000404065.3 Pinus taeda
AAAAATTTATGCTGATACAAAGAGAATTGATAGAAACTTTCAGGAAGGAAGCCAAGTTTTCATTAGAATCAAACCCTTTAATAGTTCCTTTAGGATGGGTAAGGGAACAAAGCTATTACCTAGATTTGTTGGGCCATTCACGATCCTAGAGAGGATTGGACCAGTTGCTTACAAGCTCGAGCTGCCGTTCCATCTAAGAAAGATGCATAATGTGTTTCATGTTTCTATGCTTAGAAAATATGTACTCGACCCATCCCATGTTTTGAAATTTGAAAAATTGCAGGTTTTCGAGGAAGGAGCCCTTCAAGTCAAACCATTATGTATACTGGACCGCCGGGTTCGTCAACTCAGGAACCGTGAGTTTGAGCAAGTCAAGGTCCAATGGGACCAATATAGCCCAGGGTCAGCTACCTGGGAAGATGCAGATGTTATTTTTAATGACTTTCCTTATTTACTTGATTAAAATGTGTGGTAAACTAACTAGGAGTGCTTACTTAGCTAAGACAGATACTTTTATGGAGCATCTAAATCATGTTTTATTTTTTAAACTTTATGATACATCTAAATCGTACACTATGATTTCAGTTTAATTTAATTAACTATTATGATGTTGAGTATAATGTTACATGAGGTTTCGTGATACAATGGTAGGAGGATAATGATGCACATGTGGTTCTTATAGTGATGATGTATCCTTATGATGATGATAATATGCACAGGCATTATGATGTTATTTCGAGGAATATTGACATATTCATTTACTATGTGATGATAGGTATTTAATGTTGAATACTCATGATGGATATGATATGCATAATGTGGCATAGGAATTATGATGCTATAATATGAGGTTTATTGACATGTGGTTCATTTATTATGTGAATTCATGATATGCCTTTGATGTAAATATGTTGATGTTATAACTTATGATGGTATTTCATGAAGTGAAGCATGTGATAGTTGCGTATAAATTTATGACATGCATGAGCATGCAGTTCATTATTATTCATAATGTTGCGATTAACAATGATGAATGTTCTCAAGATGACATACAAGACTTGGCATGTGGATTATTTTCTATGATACTACGATGGTATAGCTAATGCATTGGTTGCATGTTGAGGTGTGATGATTGACATGACTCCACAAATGGGTCGAGAGGGCCAGTTTATTTGATGATCTCGTGCGATGCCATACGCACGAGGGAGAATAAGTAACATCATATGGGCTAGGGACAAACTCAATCAACACTACATATTCCACTGGTTCCTTTGTCTTGTATAGCTCTTGATGGTGAGCTCTTGAGGGCTATGGGACCATATTGAGGAAGCCAAGTGCCTGATATTGAAGGCTAGGTGCCTAGTATTGTATTGGGATGCTGAAGTCTGGTGGGGGTGTAAAGACTTCGATGCCTGGGGTTGTGTGCCTTAGTAAGTTGTGGAGGGAGTGGGCCAACCTTACGAGATTCTTGGAGAAATTGAGCACTGTACCAGATGCCTGCCTTGGGGTAGATGAGGTCTGAGTCAGGCGCAAGCCTTGGGGCCAGCCTTGGACTAGGATACAGACCGAGGAAGCTTATGCCTGGTTCCAAAAGTGGGGAAAAGGACAGAGATTCCTTGGGATTTCCCAGGTGTTGTGAAAATTTTGATGCCTGCTGGTTATACTAGTTCAACAGAGGTTGTCGGCGAACATGAACTAATAAATGACAAAATAAAATGTTAAATAATTCAACTTAACTTCGAGACGAAGTTCCTTAAAGTGGGGGAGTATGTAATGTCCCTCAATAATAAATAATAATAATAAATAATATAATATAATATTAAAATACAAGAAAATAAATAATAAATAGTAATAGTAAATAAGTAATAAAATAATAAATAACAATACTAAAGCTATAAATAAATAAAAATAAAAATAAACAGAAAAATAGTAAAAATCAGTAAAGCTATCAAAAAGTAAAAAACAAAAGAAATAAAACAAGAAAGCAGTAAAGTTGCATGTTGACACATGGAGTGTGTGCATGTGGTTCCCCTTCAAATGTTTGCTCTATTTAATAGATGGTGAGGAAGATGAAAGGCATTCCATTATTCCATGATTTCATCATTCATTCTCTTGGGAGAATAGTGTTATGAGACAAAGGATTCCCTGGCAGTAGTACATTGATTGAGGACTCGGGGGTGGCCAATTGTAGCAAGATTTTGTGAAATTGAGCCTACAGTTGGGTGGAGAGTCGTCCCCAAGACTTTGTTGCAGTTAGCAGAATTCAACTAGCATTCAACCCCAAAATCACAAGTGAGAAACATCATCGCCACAGGTAAGTTGTCTCTACTCATATTTCTGAAATTTGATGTTAATTAGTTGATAAATTGTGTGTTGATTATAAATCGCATGATTAAACTAATTAATTACATGTTTTTATTTCGAGGCTATTACAACATATGAAAGGAGATTTTAAATATGGGGACGCTTTTAAGGATTTTAACTTCATTTACATCAGTAAAGAAAGACCTGCTGCTTCATTACCATATTTAAATGATTGTGGCATTTGATTCAATGGTTGTGGCAATTGAAGAGGTGCATACCTGTTCATCAAGAATGTTGGCACTGCCATGTTTGCTCCCAAATTTATTGAACCTTGATTACCAATAGATGTGGAACCTGACTAAGGGGTAAATGGAGTGTGCAAAGGTGGTAATGTAGTTATATGTTCAGGTTGAAAAATTATAGCAGATAATGGAAGAGTGACAGGCTCTAAAGACTCCTCTTGATAGTTGGGTTCTTGAAATGAAGATGATGTAAAAAGTGACTCTTGATCAGATGAATTTTTGGGTGAGAGATGTGATGAATTGTTGCTTGATGCAAACAATGTAGGAATCAGTGTAAGTGGGGTTTTAGACCTTCCAACCTTCTTACAAACTAGCCTTTCAGGATTTGAAAGGGCTTGAACATTCTGTTGTGAGGTGTTTGATCTTGTATGGGGTCTTCATGGAGCCAGAGTTATTGCTTTTATCCAAAACAGCGAAAAATTCCTCCTCACAGAACAACGAGAGGAAACTATTGAAAACCCAAGGAAAAATGCTCTTGTCTTCTCTCCCTAGCAACGATGCCAGTTATTGTTGTCCCTTAGGAAACCAATTTCTTAGCTATGTATAAATTGTGCCTAAGACATTAATAATTTATTATGCTTGTCACTTATATCTGTATTCAATTCCTTATTTGAAGAGTCTGAAGGACTTGACCTTAAATTCTCAATATTTAGATGACTTGGAAAGTTTCAAAATGCCATGTGATGCTGAATATGAATGTGATGAGAAGAATATGTAAAGAAATTAGAGACAATATGTTGTGTTTAATAGGAACTATTCTCTATAATCTAGAGGAAACATATGAAAGGAGATTTTAAATATGGGAGCGCCTTTAAGGATTTTAACTTCATTTACATCAGTAAATAAAGAAATGTTGCTTCATTACCATATTTAAAGAGATCAATAAACAGAAATGATGAAAAATTGAGAAATAACAAAATCGTACCCAACATGTATGGAAACTTGTGATTCTTTTATTAATCATCTATTCATCAAGTACAAAATAGTGTTGTCTCCAGGTTCTCCAAAATTTTGCCCCTTTTTTCTATAATCTTCCTCTTTTATACATTATAGGATAGTCAATAACCACCCAAAACTATCAAACTACCTAAATATCCTCTAACTGCTTTGAAGTAAATATTATTACAAAATGTTACATTTGAGGGTAAAAACACCTCATTCATTTCAAGAAAAGAAGATAATAAGTACTAGAAATCAGAGAATGATGGGAGGTTGTTGCTCACTGTCTGAATCTATAGCTTGAGCCTGTGGTTCTGCTAATGTATCTTTGTGTTGCTCTATCATCCATTCCTTGCACTTTCTCCATAATGGCACACGTGATTTTGGTCCTTCTTCTAACTTGTTAAGTGTTATCCTACAAGTTGTAACCCTGCTGTAAGTGGGCTTGTCAATAAATAGAGTCTTTACCATCCAGAGAAGCTTAAAATACTTGTTCAGGAAATTCATTATGGTAGTTCCCTTTAACACTGCTGTCCTTTCATGAGTGTTGTCAACTCTTCTCTTTGCCTCAACCAACAAAGTCTCATATGTGTTCCATGGCAGTAGGTTTCCTTGTAGATCCCAACAAGAAGGAAGTCTAGCCCTAACCCTCTTAACAAACAAGATGTTAAGCTTTGAAATTGCCTCCTTTAACTCCTTTATCTTCTTCTCAGTAGTAACCTTGCAAATATTTCTGACAATCATTTTATTAAAATCAATAGCACATGATATTCTGTCAGGCATTTCATGTTCCTTCAATTCTATAGCAGACTTAGAATTAATGAAATCTATCATTTTCTTTGCAAACTTTGATCTATCTAGATACTTCTGCTTATTTTAGTGACCACCTCTTCCATATCCCGAATGAGTGTCTTTTCTTCTGAAATAATCGCCAGAAATCCCCAGACACCTTTGATAACTTCAATAATCTCATCCCATAAAATTTCTCTGGCTTGAATCAAGGATATATTACCTTCCATTTTCTCTTTTAATCCTTTGATTTCATCTTCAGCCCTTAAGAGATCCTCTATGTACTTCTTTGCATTATCTTTTTCCCTTCTTAATTATTTTTCACTTAAATTCAATAGTTTCCAAGTTGTTTCTAGCTCTCTTTGGGCTTTCTTAGCATCAATCCCAGCCATTTTAAGCTCTGTTTCCAGTTGTAAAACCCGTGTTGTTGGATCATCTATGTTGGATGGAACTACTACTATACAAACATGAGTGTCCAGTTCTTTTCGCAACTTGTCAAGAGTTTCTTCAAGTAAAGAAACTTCCTCAGTTTTCTGTAACACATCCTGCAAAAGATTTTCTTTTTCATTTTCCACTTCAACTATCCCTGCAGCTATGGGATGCTCACCTATTGGTAAATTCAATTTCTTTCTCAGGTTCCCAATCTCTGACATAGCAGTTTGCAATAACTTTTGAACAGCAGGTTGGTCATCAGGATTGAACCCTATTTTAATATAATGTTCTTTAACTCTTCAACTTGAGCATTCAAAGCTCTAGAGTTGGCCTTTTCCAATTTCAATTGCTAATTACCTTATTAAGATTTTTTTCCAACCTTAACTACTACTGCATTTGTCTTATATAGATATTTACAATTAACTGCCCAGTTTGCGTATGTATATTGATCTTGTCAAGCATTGGGAGCTTGTGAGTGTCAACAATCAAATTCACAGTCTTAAAACTGCTTGAAGATCGCATTGATATTTCTATAGGGTGAGAGAAAGAAATTTTTAGCTGGCTCTTCTCCAAATCCATGGTGGATAGCAATCTAGTTTGCTCAGGGGTTACTTGAGACTCAGCTTGAGCCTCCATATTCAACTTTGTCTTCAAATTTCTTTCAGCTATTTAAGAAAACATATTTTGTATTAAAGGAACCTGATCATGAACATGTTCTCTAGAAGTTGGGGAAGCAAGAGAACCTTCTGTCTCTCCCAACTGAATGACCAAACCAGGTTGTGAAAAAGATAGTGCATATTGCAGCTTGATCCTCTTTGTTGTTTTAGACTCTTCCTCATCTAGATCAATGACTTCTTCTCTAGCTCTCTTGACCCCTTTTTCTGTAATGCTATGGGTTTCAACCTCTATTCCCTAAATGTTTTCCAAACCTCCATTTGCCAATTGTTCAGTTTTAGGTCTACTTTCATGTAGAAAAGCTTAATAGCCATTCTCCAATCTTCTCTTTGAAATAATTTGGTGAGGGTCATAAGCCCACTCAACCCCCTGTTGAAAACACATATTATTCAACAATTTTTCAACTTCTAGAGTAGATTGTCTAATATTTACAATGAAGGGTCCCACTGCTTTAGGAAACTTGAAAAAAAAACCTTTCTTCATAGGAACAAAATGAACTTGATCAACATCTAAGCTCTGCATTATGAATTTAAGAGCAAAAAGCCTCATTGGCACGAACTTAGGTAACCTGTATGGCTTGACAGAGGCCCCATAAAGACTAATCTCTGCATGTTCCTAAAAAATAAACCAATCTCCACATCTCACATCCTTACTCAACTGAAGATACTCCTGAGCTTTAGGAAAGAAAGTTGGGGGTAGGCTTCCATTCAGAATCTTATAAGCCACTGGAAGGAATAAAGAAACAAACTCAAATAAACCACCATATTCTAGATCACCTCTTATTAGGTCTGTCCAGAACACTACTACCTGCTTCTTTTTATTGATATCAACCACATTCAACCCTAAACCAGAGAAATGATCAACATTCTGGTACAAAAATAAATAATTGATGTCTAAATGAAATTTGAAAGAACCAGTTAGGGGTAAATTCATAAATTGAGTATTGATAACCTCTACCCAGATAGTTGGGATGTCTAGCACTATCTCAGGCCTCATCATTAAGGAGAACAATCCCAGCACAACTTTTTCTACTTGCTTGGAGTCTTCCTTTCCCAAAAGTTTAGCAATTATTTGAAACACAAGTCTTATATCAACTGCAAACATCTCTAAAGAGAAAACATTTCCATCAAGGGATAATTGACCAGATTTAGGAGCTAAAAAAGAAGTGACATGGGAAAGCTCCTGAGGAGACATGTTTTCATAATAAGAAATTAGAGATTCTTCAGTAAAAGCAGTGTAATTCCTTGACACAGGATAATTCAAGGCTTGGTGTATTAGCTGTGAAGTTACTTGGAAAACATTTTCCCTTGGTTGGTTTATTACAAAAAATTTCTTAAGGTACATTGCTGAGGCTAACCAATGGACAAATTTAGGAAATAAATGAGTTCTAGGAAAAAAAGTAGCTAGGACACCTGACCTAACCATTGCCATGGCTACAGGAGATTTCTTGTGGTTCAGCATGACCTGTTGATATAATGGAAGGTGTTTAATGGTACAGAGGGTATCAAAAATATCATGCTCGACATCCATTAATGGGGTATGAATGATTAAGGAAGAACTTACATGCTTAGTCATGGCGTTTGGTGGGTGACAGTTGTTGCCTCAGAATACAGTTGCTGAAGACAATTACTGACTCAGAAATTCAAATTAGAAAGAAAACTGCTCTGTTTTACAAGAAAATGGTCAATACAACGTTCTCCTTTACTTTATTTATATACAATAATTGAACAGGGAAAAAAACTGTAATAAATGTTGTGAAATAAATTTTGTGCATTAATGGAATAGTGGATGAAGTGGCAGGGTATGGTGAGTGACATGGGCAATTAACAGATGAAAGCAGTGGAAGATGAGGAATGAGTGACATGGGGCAAAAAGCTTTGGGAGCCCACCATGGGGGTAAAGAATGTATGGGAGCTTCAACGAGGTTGAACCCCGCCAGCAATTTTAGGCCACACATTGCGGTCAACCATGCTAATGTCACGATCAACTGCGGGGGTTGAGCTTAAATTTAATCTTTGTGCTCATTGCTCGTCTTGAACCTGCATGAATTTTAGACAATGGGTCAGTCCCATTGTCTTTTGATTTTTTTTTTTTAATAATTACATACATAATATTTGATTTTGTGGTTTTATTTATTTTTTATTCTTTTTTTTAAATATTATCAAGTAACCTCAAATGACAATGAAGGCTACAACATTTGGCTCCACCTGGGGATAGTGCTTCTACCTTAGGAGCACTAAGAACTACCGATTAGTACCTTCTCCTCAGGCATGGAGTCATATATTGCTTTGCCAAACTTAACTGTGTGGAAATTTGTACAGTGAATCCACTCTGGTATCTACAGTGACAAGACGCTTGTGCTTTCAAAAATGGAAGTAAAGCTTAAGATATTGCCCATTAATAGGCAGCTGTAAGGTTTCACCATCAAGATTCTCAAGAAGAAAAGTGTTATTAGACCTTGCTTCAACAATTCTAAAAGGGCCATACCAGAGAGGATCGAACTTCCCATGCTTACCCTTATCTTCTCTTCTGGTATCCCATCTTAATACTAGGTCTGCAACTTTAAAGTCAATCTCCTTGGCTTTTCTATCAAAAATACTTTTCATCTTTGATTGATACATAATCAAGTTGTCTCTTAATTTGTCCTTGTTTTCACTTAGCTCCACTACTTTATTCATTCTTCTTATCAAAGCATTGGGTTCTTGTTTCACCTCCTAAATCATTGCAATCACAGGCTTCACAAGTTGACTTGGAAACAGAGCCTGAATTCCATATACTAATTCAAAAGGTGATTTTCTTGTAGATCTCCTTGTAGTTACTCGAGCAGCCCAGAGAGAAAAGTTCAACTTAGAATCCCAATCTTTCTGATTCTCTGCAATAGTTTTCTTAACGATCCTCATCAATGTTTTATTTGTTGATTCAGTCAGACCATTTCCTTGTGGATGATAAGTTGTTGAATGGGATAAAATAACATTGTACTTTTGACAAAAACCATTTAACTTGTTTGAATTAAAGACTTGAGCATTATCTGTTGTGATTTTGATCGGGCATCCAAATCCGCTAAAAATATTTTCTTCTAAGAACTTCATCACCACTTGTTCATTTGCCCTTTTAGTAGGAATAGCTTCTACCCACTTGGTGAAATAGTCAGTAGCTGTAAGGATCCACCTGTGTTGTCCACTTGAAGGTGGGTTAATATCCCCAACAAAATCTGGATCCAATTGTCTGAATGGTTCTTCTATGAAGACTGAGATCAAAGGCAAGGGAGCTAGCCTCTTCTTCTCAACAAAAAGTTGACATTTCTGACAACTTATGAAAAATTTATAGGTATCACCGAATAGAGTGGGTCAATAAAATCTTGCCTAAAGGATTTTATGTGCAGTAAACTTCCAACTGTAATTTCCTCCACATAATCCCTCATGATAATCTTTGATTGCCTCTGCAAACTCATCTTCTGTTAAACATAGCAACAAAATTCCTACAGGATCCTTCTAGTATAATCTACCTTCCACAATCACATATGGCTATGATTTGATCTTTAATGCTCTATACTTTGTTCTATCCAAGGATTGGGGATAGGAGAGAAAACACAAATAATGGAATATATGCTTGTACCATTCTAAACATAAAAATTTATACCTGATCTTCATACCTGGATCTGGCGTTTCTTCACTTTCTTCAGTTGTTACTTCATCCACAGGTGTTAGCAAGTTGATTCCTAAAGCCTAAAAGTTTGACTCTGTCAACATTTTTTGCCAATCCTTGCCCTTTCACCAACTTTGTGGGTTTTATGTGCAAGTCATACTCTTGGATCTTGGCTATCCATTTTCCTCTTTTTCCTTCTACATCACCTTGTACTAATACACCTTTTACTGCAACATTTGGCACGTAAGCAATGATTTGTGACTACATCACATAAGTTCTAAAGGTTTTTAGGGCTTTTACCAGATCATACACCTGCTTGTCAAGAATATTATACTTTAGCTTGGCATCCCTGAGAATCTTGCTAAATAATGCAACAGGCTGCTCCTTCTCTTTATCATTCTTCTATAGCAAGATAGCAACTATTGAATTCAGTGATGTGAATGAAAAAACTTGGAAAGGATTTTGATAATCAGGGCTGATTAGGACTAGAGCTACCTACAATGCTTCTTTAATCCTGGAAAATGATTCTTTGGCTTCCCTGGTCTAATGCACTTCATTCTCCTTCTTCAACATAATAGTAATTTCTTTTACAATTTATGCGTAATTGGACACAAATCTCCTTAAGAAGTTTATTTTTCCCATAAACTTTTGAATATCCTTTTTACTCCTAGGCAGTGGTATTTTTTGCGCAGCTTGTACTCTTGCTATATCTATCTTCACTCCATCTCTAGAAACAATGTGCCCCAACATTTTTCCCTCTTCTAGAGAAAAAATGGATTTCTTGGGATTTAAGGAAAGCCCAAATCTTCTACATTTTTCAAAAGTCTTTTTCAGATGGTCTAGATGTTCTTCATCAGACTTTGAGAAAATAGTAGTATTATCTAAATATATTACTACAAACTTATCTCCCACAAAAGAAATGTCCATAGCCCTCTGAAATGTAGCACCTGTGTTCATCAATCCAAAAGGCATTCTAGCATACATAAAGGTCCCCCAGGGAGTTGTGAATGCTGTCTTTTTTTGATCTTCTCTATCCACAACCACCTGGTTATACCTAGAGAACCCATCCAGCATTGACATTTTAAAAGGTCTTGTTACCTTCTGCAGCACATGATTCATTTTAGGCAATGGATAATTATCTTTCAAGGAAGCCCTGTTGAGATTTCTAAAGTCCACACATAACCTTATCTCTCAATTTTTCTTTCTTACAGGCACTAAATTAACCACCAAATCAGAGTACCTAAGTGGAACTATTATTTTTCCATCAAACAACATTTTGACCTCTTTTTCAATTGATGGTAGAAGTAGAGGATTTATCTGTCTAAGCATCTGTTTAAAGGGTTTAATTTCCTCTTTCAAGGGGATCTTGTGCTGAATAATGTTTACATCATATGTTTTGAGATCCTCATAGGACCAGGAAAAGACATCAACATAATCCTTGAAAATTTTAATATATCTCTCCTAGTAATTAGGTGAAACTCCACTTAATAATTTGACTAGCCTAGGCTCCTCCTGAGTTCCAATATTATGATTTTGAATGTGTTCATCCTGTGAAATTTTTCCTGAGTCAATAGACACATCATTGGGGTTAAAACACCTTTCAAGAGGGACAAGTCCCTTTGGCAGAATATTATCTTTCAATTGAAAAACTTCTTGATTAGCTATGGAATTTTTAAAACCACTAACTTTTGCAACTTCTACTATTTCATTTTCATCCTAATCAATTTCTGTGCCCTGAAACTCTTGAACCATAGTCAAAAATTCTTTAATCTGCTGATCATCTTCAAAAACTTGCCAATATATAACATTATCAGGAACAGAAGGTTTGTGCCTCATTTCTACCTCATATCTTAGTTTTGGATTAATAGGAGGCCTAGAAGTACTAGCAGTCACAGCCAATGAATCTGCTAATCTGTTCCCATCCCTTGGAATAAATGAAATGTTAAAAGCTTCGAAAAAGTTCTCAACCAAATCCCATACTTCATTTCTGCTTTCCCTAAGCCTAGGGTGTTTTGTCTGATAATGATTTTTTATTTGCTTTGTAATCAGCTCCCAATCTCCAAAAGCAAAAATTGACTTAATTCCCATCTGTTTAGTTGTTTACAGAGAAATAATCAAGGACTCATATTCCGCCACAATGTTTGTTTCTTCGAACTCCAATTTAAAAGAAAAAGGAAACATGTTACCTCCAGGTGAAATTAGAAGGAAACCAAGACCCGTTTCTTCCTTAGAATAGGCTCCATCAAAGAAGCATTTCCATACTCCTTCAGTTTGCAGCTCTGTAATTACATTTAGTGAAGTAAGCTACTTCTGATTATCTTCAGCCAACATTACATTATCATGTAGCATGAAGCAAGCAAATTCATCTTTCTCCTGGCTATATACAGGTGAATTACTTGCTCCATTTTTTGTAATTGTTTTTACAAATCTAGTTTCTTTGTACAATCTTCTCTCTTCTCCACCAAAATTCGGTATAACAGCATATGTAAAATCTAGTTTCAGAACACCACCCAGTTTAGCCCCCCATGACCTAGATAGTAGCATTCCAAACCTAGTAGGGATATTTTCTACTACTACATCCATGACCAAGCTTCTAGATGGGATCTGGGCTAGTGACACTACCAGATCCTTAATTACCCCCAAACACTTGACTTTGTTTGAATTAAAAGAGTATAGGTTTGTATAGGGTTTGGTAACTTGTAGATTTAGTTGTTTCATCACTGGCAATGACATAAGGTTGTATGAAGCTCCTAAATCAAACATACAATTATGCAGAAGGAAATCATGAATCAATAAGGAAATATAAAAAGGAGGTGTTGAAGGATCTACTTCCTCCACATGTGGACCAAAAACCACTACTGGTTTATCATCCTACAGATTTACAGTGTCATTTATATTCACATTCTCTTTTAAATTAATAAACTCTACAATCTCCCTTTGATAAACTGGCGTTTTTGCTAATTTTGTAAGGGGAACTTGAATTCTATCTTTTTCCAACTCTTTAGTAAGATTAAACAATGACCCTGTTTAGCATTCTTTTCATTTTCATCTTCACCTTTCTTCATGACTAAAATTACTAGGCGAATGGAAACAAGTTTCTCCAAAGGAATTTTTCCACTTTAGTCTTGAGAAGACTCACCTTGAAGTATTTATGTCTTGTCATTTGCATTCTGTTGTTGCTTTCCTTTATGTACTTATTTTGCAGGCTAAGATTCTTGTGGAGTCTCCTTTGGTGAGGAAGCTGGAACTTGCTGCTCACTTTCATTTTCCTGACTTCTTGATCTTTTCCTTGACCTTAAATCATATTTGTTATGTAATTTTGCCTGCATAAAATTAGATAATTGCTTCCAATATTCATCAATTTTATTTTCATCATAAATGGCATCTGTTTTGGCATATTCATACTCTTATCCTTTAACACCAAGTTCATCTTCATCTACTGCATACAACATAGAATTTGATCTCCATGGTCCCTGGGGTGCTCTAGTACTTTACCAGGATCTACCTCTATATACAATGGTGCTTGAATATGATCTTGTTCTTTTCTCTCCTTTTGCAAGATTTGCAAAGGTTGTCTTCTGTATTGGAGATTAAAGTTCTTATTATGTTGTGTTTGCCTCTGAGAATTTTTATTTTCGAACTCTAACTTAATCAATTTATCTAACAAATTTTTAAATACATTACTCATATCCTCTAATGTTTGACTTTGAGAGGATTCTATCTTTGCCTTTCCCTTGTATTGAATAGACTGTGTCTCTGGTGCTTTTCCTGCAGCCACCAGATTTGCTTCTATCTCTAATGCATCTGTTTATATCTAATCAATGGTTGGGGATCTTCCTTCCCTTAATGTGAATCCAAAATTTGACTCAAAAGCTATTATGAAACCAGCTCACAAAAAAATAGAAAAGAGAGATCAACGCCTTAGAATTCAGCCTCTTCGAGGGGGCAACCTCCTTTACATTACACAAATGAACAATTCTTGGATGATTCAAATGACAAAACCTCCTTTCTATATATAGGAGTCTATGGAGTCACAATATAACCCAGGCAACCTAACAATAATAATATAAAGCCACAAAAATAACAATAGAGGGATTCTATGGGGCACAGTAATAAAAATATGGGGACAATAGGGGCTCAACAATATTTAAGGGATACAACTACAACAGTAATGGGGTAATCACTAGTATTATAGGGACCTAACATGCCCCTCTCCTTTAGAAAAGTGTTGTCCTCAACGCTTGAGTAGTTATGGATGCTTCTGTATAAAATTCTCATCCTCCCATGTGGAATATTCAGTGGATAAGTTCTTCCACTTGATGAGATACTCTGAAATTGATCGATTGCGTAGCTGTCGAGTTCTTGTTTCTGTGACTGATTCTAGCTCCAATATAATTTTTCCTTCCTCGTCAAGTTCTGGCAATATTGTTTGAACTGGGAGCTTGTCACCTATAACCTTCTTTAAAACATCAAACATGGAAAACTAGGTGCACTCAAGATGCTACAGGAAGCTTCAATTTGTATGCCATAGTACCAATCTTTTGCAACACCTTGTACGGACCATAATACTTTAGTGATAATTTATTATCCTTCTTAGCTTTCTTGAGGGACATTTTTTTATATGGTTGTAGCCATAGGAATACCCAATCAC
>APFE030208831.1:49572-72849 GCA_000404065.3 Pinus taeda
TAGCACCCTGTCAACATGTTCAACATGATCCTTCCAAGACTTGCTGTAGATTAGTATATCATCAAAAAATACTAACAAAATTTTCTAAGGAAGGGTTTGAAAATGGAATTCATCAAACCTTGAAATGTAGAAGGTGCATTGGTAAGGCCAAAAGGCATGACCAAAATCATAATGACCCTCATGGGTTCTAAATGTTGTTTTCAGAATGTCTTCAGTCTTCATTCTGATTTGATGATATCCTGAATGAAGATCCAACTTGGTGAAGTAACTTGATCCATGCAATTCATCCAGTAATTCATCAATGACAGGAATGGGAAACTTATCTTTAATAGTGAGCTTGTTGAGCTCCCTATAATCGGACACATGCGCCATGATCCATCCTTCTTGTGCACCAATACTATTGGAGCAAAGAAAGAACTTTGACTCGGTTGAATTATACCAAGCTCTAGCATTTCTGCAACCATACGTTCAATTTCACTCTTTTGGGCATAGGGATATCTGTACGGCCTGATGTTTGGAGGAACACTTCCTGGAATCAGATGAATAGCATGATCATGATCACGAATAGGTGGGAGACCTTTGGGAGTCTCAAATACCTTGGAATGATTGTCCAAGACTTTTTGGAGATCTGGAGAAATAGATGATTCCGATGTGGAAAAATATAGCGAACATAATTGAGCAGTTACACCTCTTTGTTCCTTTTTTAGAAGCTTTGTCATACCATTAGAGTTGATTATCTTTCCCGGTTTCCCTGCAATACCCCTTAATTCAACTTCCATTCCTTCAGCAAAAAATTTCATGAAAAGTTATTGAAAATTAAAAGCTATTGTACCCAAGGATTGTAGCCATTGGACTCCTGTTACAACATCAGCACCTCCCATTGGAATGGAAAGCATTGGGCTAGTCAATACATATTCTCCCATGGATAACTTGATATTATGGGACTTTCCAAAGCAATTTATTGTTCCTCCATTTGCAATCATCACTTGACACACTGGTGCTGGCTATAGGAAGAAATTCAATTCTTTTTCTACCTTACAATGAACAAAATTGTGGGTACTTCCTGAATCAATAAACAATATTACCTTTTTCTTCTTGATTTGCCCTTCTAACTTGACGGTTTGAGGAGTGGTAATTCCAGCCAATGCATTACAAGAAATGGTCTAATTCATTTCTTCTTTATCTAGGCTTTGTTCCTGGAGTATATCCTCTTCCTTTAACCTTTATTGCTCCTTTTCTTCTTCGTCTTCAAAATCTATGTAGAGTAATTTCTTCTCAGCACACTTATGACCTTTAGTGTATTTGCTATCACAGTTGTAACAAAGCCCTTTTGCTCTTTTTTCTTCCAATTGTTGTGGTGTCTGTTATCACTCAGGTTGCTCCCTATGAGAGCTCAAAATAAGGGAATACGGCCGAGGTAACCACTAACCAGTCTTTTAGCTGCAGATTCTAGCCAATTTGCAACCAGAGAGGGCTCTCTCTTTGTGATTGATTTGTTTGATTATATGTCAGGCTAGTTATGAAGCACAAGTTTTGTTTGGTGTTTGGAAAGTGACATTCAGTAGAAATGAGTTGCAAAGTATGGGAAGTTCAGAACATTGGGTTAATGGAGTCAATGAAGAATAACTTCTGGGTATGGTTTCTTAGCAAAAGGAAGGACTACAGAGCAAGATAATTACCCTTGGAACAATATTTGAGTTGGAATTTAAGATGAATGGGGTCAAGGAATGAAAGGCAATTAAGAATCTTTCATTAAGCTAACAGACGGAAAAGTGAAAGAATATCATCAAGGAGCAGTTAGAATTCCTTAACTATATTTAGAGTGTAAGACCAGGGAGACAGGAGCAATCAAGAATTCCTACCTATGCTAGTTTCTATAGAAAACATAAAAAATTGACAGGAATTGAACACATAGTACAGCAAAGTAAATTCTGAGTTATTGTTTTTTCCTGCAATTTAAAATATGATATATAAATGATACTTAACACATAGAAACAGTAAAGTGAAAGTTAAAAGACTTATTGATCCATAAGGTAGCACAAGAATTCTGCAACATATTCAATTGTGAATAATGCCATAACCAGCAAGTTCATCAGCAAAGCATTCCAGCAATCTTTATTTTGAAGAGTTCTTGAAAAATTACAGCACAGGTCCAGAATGACATTCCCCAACCAACAACAATACATATCTTGAGAAGGTATTTATAAAAGAGTTTACAAAATATCCCGTAGGAAAATATCAAGTAATAAATTCATCCATCTACTTTGGCAAGGGAAATAACTGATATGGAAAACCGCACAGAAATGAATGAAGGAATAACTATGTTGTACTCGCCACCTTAGGTGTCCTGTTATTGTTGACTTTTCGGCTTAAGTAGTCAGCTGATGGCTGCTTCTCTGATTTGCATTCCTGATGTGTTGTCACTTGCCACCTGTGCCTGAGTTTGTCTCAACACTTTTAGCGCGAATTCCATCCTTTGTCAATTTGATTTTCTGATAGGAGACCCATACATTGCAATTTACTTTTAATGCAGACAATTTATAAAAAGAGAATCAAACTACCTTGGCAAGATCTCAAGCATGCTCTGCCACCATTGATCTGTTGGTAACTGATGTTTTTTTAGTTTAATTAATATCTCATCAGCTTCAGTTACCTGTAATAATTTGGCTAGACTTCAAAGAGATGTGCTATCTCATGTTCAATGTAAAACAAATTTTCTAATTTGTCATATAAACTTTTTCCAGAGGGAGGCACTGTCTCTTCTGAAATGCTTGATGATGTTGTAATTTGATTGGTAACATAGATATTTAGCCTGTGAGCATATTGTTCATGTTTTAACAACCTCGCATTGCTGGTGAATAAGCTGGGTAACCCTTTGCTCTGCAACACTGCAAACATTTGTCTGAAGGCATTTACTTCTGTCTGCATTTATTGGCACTTTCCTTCTATAGTTTGTACAAAATTCCTCATGGTCAGCACCTTTTTCACTCTCAAAATAGTGTCTGTCCTGTTTTGAATATCTAGAGCTACTAGCTGCTCACTAGTATGAGTATTCAAAAAATGAATCAGTTGATTGGCCTGCTCGAGCTTGTTTGCCAATAATGCTCTGGCTTTTTGAGTCTCATATTGAGCTAACACTATCAATTCAATCTGATCAAAAATAGTCTGTATTGATGCCCATTGATCAGTAATGGACTGGCCAATTTTATCCCACAAAATAGTTTTGATTTTTGTTAGAGTTTTGTGAAGAGTGAGGTCCTTTTCCAAGGCTTTTATTTTATTTTCCAGGGCCTTCACTTCTCTTGTCTTCTCAGCCATAGCCATTTTTGATTTGTCATAATTCACCTCAATCTTGGCCAGTTTTTCCTTGGCTTCTTTTAATTCTGCCATTTGGAGTTCCAAAGCCTTTATTTCTTTCATCATATCTTCCATGCTCAAGATGACATCTTGTCCTGCTGCTGTTGTAGTTGTTGCTAAAGTCAAGGTACCTGCTGTTGATGTTGGATCAGTAGGAGGGGCTACTATGGTGACTATAGGAGGAGCAACTGTAAGATTTGGAGCTGTTTGAACTGGCTGAGAGGCCAACTCTCCCTGTTTTCCTTGCAGTGCTGTCTCCAAGGCTTTCTCTATTTCTAGCAGTCTTTGATTCATCCTCATTAACAAACTTACCACATCCTCCTCTTCTCTTTGTTGTGCAACTTCTATGGTCTGAGGGTGCATTGTAATTGGTAGCCTGAGTTTTCTTCTGAGGGCTGCCATGTCTTCTTCTTTCATTTTTATTAAGGCCTGTGTGCCCTTGGGATCCTTGGGATCATGTCCCAGTTCCATGATAATATCCTCCAAGGATTTAATTCTGTTATCCTTGGCTAATGAGGAGGCCTTTTCCAGTTCCAATTGGGCAGAAGTATTGTACAATGAATTCTGCAGTTTATGAGCCAGTGATGCTTTGTCTGCCAAGGCAGAGTATACCATTTCTCCGGTTTGTTTGTGTAACTCCATCTAGTCCATTGGGTGGATGTCTTTAGCAAGAACTTCCAGATTGGTCCTGATATAATCAGCAGTTGACTGTGGCTGCGGTGTGGTGGGCCTGAAGTGACTAAGGGTCATCTGCCCTGCTTGGATATCATAGGCTTCCATTAGCCTTTGTTGATTGGTGGGAGCCATTCTTAGCAATTGGTTATATAACTAGAACCTTACTGGCTCATTTCTGGCCTTGATTTCAGTGAATGCTTTCTTGATGTCAGAGCCTTGCTTGTTCTGTTTCTTGGTGGATGTAACCTCCACACCATGCTGCCTCTCTTGCTCTTGCTGAAATGAGCTAGTTGATGTTTCCAAAAATGGAGGAATCTGTTGTTCAGTTGTTTCCTCACCCCTTAGGTTTCTTGTTGTTTCCTTTGTAAATTCTTCCTCGGAGTAGGGGTTCAACCTCTGCCTCTTCTCCCCTTACTATTCTTTGGATTCCCCTGTGGGTGTCTCTTCTGGTCTATCCCTTTTCTTGGCTCTTTCCTCATTAAGAGGAGTTTGTAACACAGGGATTTTTGTTACCTTTGCTTGTGTTGAAGGGCCTTGCCCTTGACTTTTTTCCTGGGCTGTATCTGGCTGATCTGCCATTGTATTTTGTTGCTATGAATGTTGTACTTCCTTTCCTTTCCCTGCAGGTGGAGTAGTCTCTTGGGCAGGTTGTTGTGAATGTGTGGCAGATGATGTGCTCGCCCCAATATGTTGTGGCAATGTGAAAGGGACCTGTCCAAAAGAATCTAGGTCAATTGTCTTCTCAAATTCTTTCATTTCTTTTTCTAATCTCTCTTCTTCAGTGAGCTCTTCAACTAGTGTACCCTCTACCCATTCCTGTCGATTAGCATATTGTTCAATCTGAGGGATTCTGTGGTGCACATATCCTGTAAGCTTGTTTTTGACTCTTCTAAAACTTATGAAATGTTCAGGGTCATATGGTGCCCAATGAAAGATTTGTTTTAGCATAAGTTCATCTCTTAGTATCTTATCTACGTCTTCCCAGGCTTCTTCCCTCCTACTGAAGATAAAAGGGCCCAATTGATGTCTTAACTTGAGCTGTGCTTTTTTCCTAGTACCATAGAAATGAGTCAAATCTGAACTACTAAATTGCCGGAAGTATTCCAGGGCAAAGAGTCTCATGGGGACATACTTCGGTAGTTTGTAGGGAGATAACTGACAGCCATAAATCCTGATCACTGTGTGGTTTTGGTAAAAATACCAGTCACCAATGCTGTAGCCCTTTGAGAGATGTAAAATCCTCTGCATTTCAGCAGAGAGCCTGTTAGGAGGAGTCATCATCAACATGGATGGCTGGGTATATGAACAGGTCAATGAACTCACAATATGTATAAGGGGAATGGTGGACTTCATGGAAAACTAAGGTCCAAAAAATCACAGACCTCCTCTCTCCTTTGGGGTCTAGTCTTTTAAGAGGAACTTGGAAACTATTAGGATGATAGTACAATAGCAGATGATATATATAGGATGTGTATTTGAACACCCTTTCTCTTTCTAAAATCATGAATTGCTCATGGATTTTATTTGCTATGAAGGTGGCATAATCATACTTGACAGCAAGGGGTTGTCCTGAAGTGACAATGGACATCAATATTAACACAGTTTCATCAACATACTCACTGGTTTTGAATCCTAAAATGTAGGATATCATGCCTATAATGAGTTTCCCTGCCTCATTGAACTAGACTTGGTGATAAGGAGGAGGCTAATCAGGCTGGCACTTTGGTAGCATAAACAACTGGCCAATTCTTGTTATCTTTGAGCTAGGCAGCTTGGCGCCTTGATCAAGCAAAAGTTTCATGGTCAGAGGAACCAGAGGCTGAGCTGGCTCAAAGTTTAACATCTCATTTATGGACTGAGGAGTAATATAGAAGAGTACAGATCCAAATGGAGCCATAATTTCTCTTTGTGTGGGATCATAATTTGCACAACATAAATGGATGAAATCAGGGAGCACATTCTCTGAAGGGAGGTAATAGATAGGCATGTTGGATTCCCAAATTCCTAGGACATCAGGATTGTTTCTGTGGCTATTTCTAATTTCACAGAAGGCTTGCAGGTGAGGCTTGAACCCCATCATATCCTTAATTTGAAAGTCTTTGTCAGCAAGGGGTATCCATTCCAATTCCTTATGTGGTGCATTCAAGGGTGCAATATTCAGGGCCACTGGAGCTTCCATGGTTCACTGATCTGTGTTTTTTAATTGGATTTTGGAACTATGTTATAATAGGAACAGAGTACTGGCACTGGGTCTTTTATAGGAATTTCACAGGAATCTTCGTCAAACTGAGTTTTGTACACGAATGACCTCACTGGGTAAGATTCAAAGGAGAGACAGAGTCTGCAGAGTTCAATTGGTGGCTGGAAAACAGAGGAATGATGCTCTTTTGCAAGTGAGTTGGACCAATTATAACTCAATATTTTGACATTTTTTGGAGATTTTGCCGGCGGGAATGGCCTGAATTGTAGTTTAGATGGGCAATTTGCTAGGGAAAACTGAATTAGCAAGCTTCCTTCGAAAAGATGATCACATAGAGAGTTAATCTACGGAGGCTTTGCAGGCAGGTGGGTATTTAATTTCGACTTTAGTTCTTCAGGGGTTTTCTGCAGAGAAATTTAGAAAAACAGGGTTTATAGACACATAATGGGTAAATACATGTTTTACAGGTGCCTGGTATGAAATGTAGTTGCAAACTGAGCTGAGGGAGTTGGGTTTGTAGTGTGAACTCTCCTGGGTGACAGACTGGAGCATTGGTGGTGACTTGGATGTAACGTGCATGCACAGTCTTCACAATATGAAAAACAAAAATAGACAAAAACCGTCGTTTTCATGACTTTTAAACAAAATTTGGGTTTGTTTGGGCTTTTTGGTGCTTTTTGGGGATGACGTCAGCATGACGTAAATTTGTCCTGCAGCGGTGTACAGAAGGTGTCGTGGTGGGTGACATGGCGCTAACATGGACAGATGACATGGCTGACATGGCGGACGAAACAGTAACTGGGGCGCTGGCGTGGGTGCAGACGTGGTGAATGACGTGATGCATGACACGGGCAGTGGGACCAGAGGGCAGTTTGTGTTTTTCATCAGACCGCTTTTAGTACGGGGGCGGTTTACGTCAGAACGGGCCCGATGCAATAGAAAGCCGACACGCATCCTAGAGTACGGCGGGAAAACTGCTTTCCATCGGGAGTTAACGAATGGACGTGGGGGTGGCTCCGATATCGACGAGGGCCATCGGATCTAGAGGGTGCGATCCAACGGTTTACGAGAGGTATAGATGGCGAAGGTTTACAAAAAGGGACCCACGCTAATATTTTAATGTTTTTTCAAATACATGCGGGTCAAAAATTTGGTTAAGAGGGTTTGTATGGAAATCATGTGGGCGGGTTAGGTGTGGCTATTTATTTAACCGAGTGTTAAATAAATTCCAAAGACGCGGAGGGTTATTATAATGTTTCTGGTAAACACTATAATTCCCAAGGCTTTGCCATATGGCTATAGTTGTAAGGGCTGGGGATATTATACATTTTTTTGGTTTTTTATGTATTTTTATGTACAATAGGGGAGGGGAATATAAATGGGAGTTTTAGATGATACAATTAACATGTTAATATGAATATGAGGGGAAGTGTTGGGTGCATGAAATTGAATCACCTAGACTTGGGTGTGGGGAGAAATAAAACTTTACACAAGAAATGTGGCTTGGAGCTTTCAAGTAAACCTGAAGTTTCACTTAAGATTTTATGGAAATGGAGTGAAGTTAAGAGTTTGAGTAGATCCCAATCTCTTTGAGGGATGTTAGTGAATGATTATTGTGAGGGGAGAGAAGGGGAGTTAGACATGCAACATCTGATCTATCATCATACCTTTGCCATGGCACTTGAGATATCCATGAAAATAGATCATATTCAAAAAGATGACACTGGTGATAGACCTGTTTCTGCAACTTCAATCTACTTACCCATGCTACAATTCCTAACATTTTTTCTTCATTTTGATTGGGTGCACTTGAACTAGCAAACCTTGATTTTCCTCTTTTCTTTTGGCTGCCCTCCTATCTAAATCTATCCTTATCTCTTCCAAGGGCTCAGATTGAGTAGTTGGGCCCTTTTCTTCTCTACCTATCTAGCGATCTGCCAAACTTGAACTGTTTGAATAGACCTCATTCTCTATTCTAAAACAAGAAATTTAAATATGATCTAGCCAGGGTTAGACTGTCTGGCTATTCATCAATTGAGAGAAATTCAGTGATTGCACATTCTAAACTTTCTTTGCAACATGTAGTACAGTAATAGCATTTTGACAAGCCACTTTCTTGGTCTTTCTTTGTGGTTCCTTTTCTTTCTCTTTTTCTTGAATTTTTGATTTTTTTCAAAATATGGAACCTTTGCAGCATGGAAAGGATGATCATATTTGGCATTTCCACAGTCACTCATGAAAAATGACACCTATTGGTATAGGAAACTAACAGTGGCTCCACTTGGGGATGGCTTTTCTAGGTGAAAAGCCAAGAGCAGCAGGTCAGATGGCCTTACCTTCAACTCTTTTTGTAATCTGAAGCTTCCCTTTGCTGTAAGCCAACAAACTGGATTTTTGTGGCATGGATGCATTTCTTATAAGCTGATCTGAACAGAACTACAGCTCTGTCTTTGGTGGATGGTCAGAGTATTTTCCATCATATCTATATTTCCTCAGTTCTTTCTTGATTGCTTCTAGTAAACTCAAAATATATATCAAGGGTGGTATAACTGTTTTCTTTTTCCTCAAAATTTGCTGCAATTTATTTCCTATCCTACTGCTGAAATAAACTGCTAAAATAAACACTTTTTATGTACAAAATACAGTCTTGTTATGTTAACAAAGAGGATCAAAATAATGCTTGAGCATTCACCCATTGACTGGGCCTTCCCCAGCTTCTGTACCATCCAAGCTCCTTAAGAAATAGGTGTTATTTCCTTGTACAGCCTGAATGACAAAAGGACCTATCCATAGGAAATCAAATTTTCCATGTTTTCCTTTGTCTTCCCTTCTAGAATCCCACTTCAACACTTTGTCTCCTATGAATAAATCCTCAGCTTTTGTTCTCTTGTCAAAAATCTTCTTGAGTCTATCTTGCAGAACCTGACTTCTCTGATATACTTCCTCTCTAGTTTGTTGCAAGTGAATAGTTTGATTGATTCTCCTTTGAATGTCATTGGGTTCTGCTTGTAACTCTTGAAATAATTTGATTACAGGGATTCCCAAGGATGAGGGGAACACAGCCTCCATGCCATAAACCAATTCATATGGGCTAGTTCCAATAGATCTTTTGGTGGTCAATCTCTCTGCCCATAGTGCATTTACCAGTTTTTTATGCCAATTATTTTTATTCTCCTCCAAGACTTTTTTGATGATGTTGATAAGGCTTTTATTAGATGATTCAGCTAGACCATTACCTTGAGGGTAATAGGCTGTGGAGTGGCCTAAGGTAATATGGTACTTGTAACAAAAATTGATCATTCTTTTGGACTTAAAGGTAGTAGCATTGTCTATAATAATCTTCTCTGGACAACCAAATCTAGACAAAATATTGGTTTCTAAGAATTGCATCATGATTGAGTCATTGGCTTGCCTACAAGGGATAGCTTCTATCCATTTGGTAAAGTAGTCTGTGGCAATCAAAATCCACTTGTGTTGTCCAGAAGAGGAAGGATGAATTTCTCCAATGAAATCTAAACCCCATTGTTGAAAAGGCCTTTCAGTTGAAATGGGTTTGAGAGGTAAAGGTAACAGTTTTCTCTTGCCTTCAAAGATTTGGCATTTATGGCAAGAAACTACAAATTTTTTCACATCAGCAAACAGGGAGGGCCAATAAAAACCAGCTCTTAGAATTTTATCAGCTGTTGATTTCCAATACAAGTGTCCTCCGCAGTCCCCTGCATGAAATTCCTTGAGTATTTTGTTAGTTTCATCCTGAATTAGGCAATTCAGCAAAATACCTTCATGATTTTTCCAAAATAAAACATTGTCTATAATACAAAACTTTGAAGCTTTCATTTTCAAGAATCGATTTTTAGTTCTGGATAACCCTGGAGGAGCTTGCAGGTTTAACAATACAAAGCATATGTCAGTATTCCAAGGTGATTGCAAAAAGGCTTGATTGATCTGTGGAGTCGCCATCTCATGTTCATTATCTAGTTCATTGATTTCAAGGGCTTGATAATTGGTTTCAATCATTAATTTAGCTAACCCTTGTCCTTTTATGAGCTTTGTTGGTTTAATTTCAATGTCATATTCTAAAATTTTGGCTAT
The DNA here is from genome assembly GCA_000404065.3 of Pinus taeda. Taxonomy (NCBI): domain Eukaryota; kingdom Viridiplantae; phylum Streptophyta; class Pinopsida; order Pinales; family Pinaceae; genus Pinus; species Pinus taeda. Next base: position 59,897 of record APFE030208831.1, read on the forward strand.
CCATTTGCCCCTCTTGCCTTCAATTCCTTCTTGAGTTAGAATATCCTTGACCACCGCATTTGGAACATAGGCGATCACATGAGAGTACAAGATATAAACTCTGAAATCCTTGATGGCCTTTACAAGGGCATAGGCCTGTTTCTCCATGATTTGATATTTGAGTGGAGCATCTCTAAGTGCTTTGCTGAAGAAAGCAATGGGTTTCTCACATCCTTGGCCATCCTTTTGCAATAGGATAGCAGCAATAGTATGCTCAGATGCAAAGGAAAAGATTATGAAATCTCTATCAGACTTGGGGCTTGTGAGGACAGGCGTTTTAGTTAGAGCTATTTTGATTTCCTCAAAGGCTTGTTTAGCTTTTGTGGTCCATTTGGCTTTACAATCTTTCTTCAGCATATTATTCAACAGTCTAATTAGCTCAGCCAAATTGGGAATGAATCTTCTTAGGAAATTGATCTTCCCTAGAAAGGCTTCTAGTTCCTTGATGTTTCTTGGGTGAGGGACTTGGAGAATAGCTTGTATTCTGTCTGGATCAATTCTTATGCCATCTTTAGAAATTATGTGACCAAGGAGTTTGCCTTCTTCCAGGCCAAACAATGATTTCTTTGGGTTCAATGATATGCCGTACTTTCTGCAAATTAAGAACACTTGTCTCAAATGTTCTAGATGTTCTTGGTCTGATTTTGAAAAAGTAGTGAGATCATCAAGGTATATGACTAATAAATCATGGATCTCTTTAGCAAAGGCTATGTCCATTGCTCTTTGAAATGTGGCCCCTGCAGTTTTGAGTCCGAAAGGCATCTTTACATATTTAAAGGTTCCCCAGGGTGTTATAAAGGTAGTTTTATCCCGGTCATCTAGGTAAACTAAGATCTGATTAAATCCTGAGAATCCATATAACAATGAGATCCTAGAAGCACCTACTACCCTTTGTAAAATGTGATCCATCTTGGGTAAGGGGTAGTGGTCTTTGAGAGAGACTTTATTCAAATTTCTCAGGTCTACACAGAGTCTTATCTCTCCAGTTTTCTTCCAAGTGGGCACTAGATTTGAAATCCATTATGAAAACCTAATACGTGCAATTATTCCAGCCTGATACATTCTTTTAACCTCCTTTTCAATAAGAGGAAGGAGGACTAGATTAACTCTTCTCATCTTTTGTTTAAAAGGTTTTTGATTTTCTTTCAAGGGTATTGTATGTTGGATAATAGAAGTGTCATAGGATTTGAGGTCCTCATAGCTCCATGCAAAGACATCTTGAAACTCTGTAAACAACTTAATGTATTTCAGCTTTTGGTCAGGAGGCAATGTTTTGGATAGTTTTACCATTTTTTGATTTTCTGTGGTTCCAATGTTGCAGTCCTCAATTTCTGCATTCAGTGGTTGCAATTTTGGCTTTCTTGGAATATCATTTGAATCAAATATATCCTCCAAAGGAGTTAGGCCTGTGGGCAGAACATTATCCTTTAGTTCAATTACTTCGGATTCTCCCTCAGCCATTTCATCAAGATCCATTTGTTTCAGCTCTTGTAGATTTTTGTTATCAAAAGTTGTTGGATGCAAAATCAAATTCATTGTTTCAGCTGATATATTTTGCTCAATTCTGTCTATTTGTTGTTGATCATCAATAATGCTTGTGTCTATGTTTGTACTTGAGAATTCCTCTTTTAAGGTGAGGAAATTATTGATCTAGGTATCATTTTAAACACTTGCCAATTTTTCACATTATCCGGGACAGCAAGTCTATTTTTAATCTCAACAGTAAAGTGATGATTGGGCTCAAATGGCAGCTTGCGAGTGTTGGCAAAAGTTGCCAAACTATGTGCATGTAAATTGTGTTTTCTTGGAATTTTGGTGAGCTGGGATTCTAAGAAGGTGTTCAGTATTTCAATGGCTGCACCCTTGTAAGCTCTTACCCTAGGATCATTTGTAACAAATTTTCCCTTCATCTGTTGTATTATGAAATCTGAGTCCCCTAGAATTGAAATCTTGGTCACCCCTAGACTTCTAATCAGTTTAAGTCCCAACAAAAGGGCTTCATATTCGGCCATATTGTTTGTGCATATGAAATTTAGCCTATATGCATGACCTTGAGCATGGTCATTTTGCATGTTGTGTATCCAAATCCCTACCCCTGCTCCCAATTTGTTCACTGACCCGTCAAACTCTAAGTACCATAAGATTTCTTGATTACCACTAGTTACAGGAGTTTTGGAAACTTGTTTAGTGGGCATATTTGGATTTTGTAGCTCATATGGTATGTCTTGTTCATTTTTTGTATCAATTACATCAACAATTTTTTGATCCTGGGCACTAGATTGTTCATTTATGCTTTTTGTCTGTGTTGTTTCTAGGAGTTTGGCATCAGTTTTGGGACACATCTTAGCATTGTATAAGATGAATGAATCCATATTAGAATGCATATAATAGATGGGGAAGTTTTGGGGTTTCTCTTGACTGCTAACCACATATTTCATTAATTTTTCCCGGTACAATCTCTTTCGGTGACCAAAGACTGAAATGGTGGCATATGACATGTCTAGTTGCAAAGATCCTTGGAGTTTTGCACCCCAAGATCTGGATAAAAGCATGCCATATTTAGGTGGGATGTCGGCTACCACCACATCCATCAAGATTGTCTTGGCTGGATATTGTAGTAAAGATACACAAAGGTCTTTAATTAGGCCTAGACACCTGACCTGGCTGGAATCAAATGAGAACAAGTCTTTATATGGCTTTGTGATATCTAGGTCTAGCTTTTCCATCACAGATTTAGGCATCAGGTTATGAGAAGCTCCCAAATCAAACATTGCGTTATGTAGCACTTTTTCATGAATGTTCAAGCTCACATGGAATGGAGGAACTCCTCCATCTACTATTTTACCATTGACTTCAAGACCAAAAAAAAATCTGGTTGGTCATCTAGAACATTGACTGCATCCCTAGTCTCTGATATTTGAAGTGACCTATTAATTTGTTCCCTATAAACCTCATGTTTAGCCAATTCAAACAGTGGAATGGCTATTTTTAACTTGCCTATTTCTGTTTCTAGGTTGAATGGTTTTTCCACTTGAACTCTTGTGTTGTGGACAACAAACTTTTCCTTTTCTGTTGTGTTTTCTATGTTCTTTTCTTTATCAACGATGTTGTTAGGAACTGCGTCCGTTTTAGAATTACCTACAACAGATCCGTTTAGACTTTCTTTTGGAAAAGAGGAGGAAGATGGTTGATTATTTGATGACTGTAAGTCTGAAATGTCCTCTATGATGGGCTCCTTTGGGTTGAGGTCCATTTTAGCAGGGAGTTCTATGAGGGGAGAAGTATCCTTAGCTCTCTTGGGTTGTTTGGTATCTTTCAATTTGCTAGGTTCAGGTACATCTATCGTTCTACTTCTTAATTTGTATTGTTTATGAACCTCATAGACCGCTACATCATAGCCTTCTTTGAAATCAAATGATTCTCCAGACTTGGTTTGAAATTGATTGAAATTATGAGCCTCTTGATCATCCTGTGTTAGGAAAATTTGCTGCTCATTGTTTAAACCTGTTAGATTGATTTGGGTATCCTCTGTTGGCTCACTAGAGGTTGAGGCTTCGGCATAATTCTCTTGAAATGGGGGTCTGATGTTCTGGTCAGGGCCAGCCCTTCCAACATTTGGATTTTGGTTTTTTTCTAAAGTTTGGGTTTCTTGCTGTGTTAGTTGGTTGCCCTTCCCAGGATGATTTCCTTTCAATTGTTTCCACTCTATCTCCAAGTTTGTCCATACCTTTAATGATTGCATCTAGATTTTGCTCAAATGCAGAAAGCTCTTCTTTGAAAGTTGTTCTTCTTTCAGCTCTCGCCCGATTTCGTTTAGCAATTAGGTTTGCCTCTACGCAAACAGCTATATTCTACATGTCTGCTAAGCTTAACGAGGCTCTTTCCCTCAGTTGATATGCCATATCAGAATCAAATCCATCAGGGAATTTGATCAAGGCTAAATCAGGTGGAGGTCTAAGGTTCTGAGGCATAGGACTATAGACATTATTGAACCTGGCACAATAGTCTTGAACAGTTTCTTGTGGGACCCTTTTCAAGTTGTCATATTCAGTTAAAATGTGTAAAGGGTATTTCTTCTTTTCCCATCTGTTTAAGAAGGATTGATAAAGAGCTTCCGGATTAGCTATAGAATTCACAACAAGTGCTCTAAACCAAGTCCTTACATCACCAGTTAGACTTTGGACAAAGATCTTCATTCTCACATCATCATCATCAATTTCATAGTTCTCAAAATAATCTTGCATTTTCTTGGTGTGTTGTTGAGCTGTATAGGAGCCAGTACCATCAAAGTAGGTGATTTTTCTTTGGTAGTCTTGAGGCATAGCCCCTGGATTTGCAGGCAACTGCAAGGGAGCATAACGGTTTTCCATATTTACAGGGATAAATGGGACAGCGGGAAGGAATAAGATGGCTGGAACAACGGGGACAGGAGTGGAAATATGAGCGGTGGATGGGGGAGTAGAGAGGATACTTTGAGGTGTGGATGAAGAGCTTGGAGAGGCTGTAGTGTTGACAGAAAGTACTGCTGCTCTCCCAGGGGTAAGCTCAGGTTTTGTAAGGTTTTGTTGAAGTATATCAAGGTTTAAATCAGCAAACTCTAGACTTTCTTTTCTCCTAAGGGTTTTAGAGATCAAGTTAGGATTTTCAAAAATAGCTGGAGGATTAGGATCTGGATTTGATCTGGTGTAACGAGTTTTCTTTTTTAGAGCCAGCTTCTAAGTCTATTTTTGGTATTTTCTGGAAGTTTTTTGAAGATTATAAATTTTTGCAATATTTTGAAGGAAGCATTTTCTCTTGAAATAGAGAGTATAGAGAGCTTTGAAGTTTCCTTAAAATATGTTAAAGACAAGGAGATTGATCAAACCTTTGGGACAGCTGTGTAGAGCCTAAAGCTAGATTGGAGATTGACCCAAGTAGCGTTTATTTACTCCTGTAAATGCACATCAAAAACAGTTTCAAGGCTACATGTCTAACTTGAGTCTCCATCTATAGCTTTAGAAAATAGACAGCAGTAATAAACAGTCGTTCAGGTTCCCCAGTGGAGTCGCCAATGAAGTCGTTCAGGTTCCCCAGTGGAGTCGCCAATGATGTTATCACTCAGGTTGTTCCCTAGGAGAGCTCAAAATAAGGGAATACGGCCGAGGTAACCACTAACCAGTCTTTTAGCTGCATATTCTAGCCAATTTTCAACCAGAGAGGGCTCTCTCTTTGTGATTTAGATTTGTTTGATTATATGTCAGGCTAGTTATGAAGCACAAGTTTTGTTTGGTGTTTGGAAAGTGACATTCAGTAGAAATGAGTTGCAAAGTATGGGAAGTTCAGACCATTGGGTTAATAGAGTCAATGAATAATAACTTCTGGGTATGGTTTCTTGGCGAAAGGAAGAACTACAGAGCAAGATAATTACCCTTGGAACAATATTTGAGTTGGAATTTAAGATGAATGGGGTCAGGGAATGAAATGCAATCAAGAATCTTTCATTAAGCTAACAGAGGGAAAAGTGAAAGAATATCATCAAGGAGCAGTTAGAATTCCTTAACTATATTCAGAGTGTAAGACCAGGGAGACAGGAGCAATCAAGAATTCCTGCCTATAGTAGTTTCTGTAGAAAACATAAAAAATTGACAGGAATTGAACACAGAGTACACCAAAGTAAATTCTGGGTTATTCTTTTTTCCTGTAATTTAGAATATGATATATAAATGATACTTGACACATAGAAACAGTAAAGTGAGAGTTAAAAAGACTTATTGATCCATAAGGTAGCACAAGAATTCTGCAACATATTCAATTGTCAATAATGCCATAACCAGCAAGTTCATCAGCAAAGCATTCCAACAATCTTTATTCTGAAGAGTTATTGAAAACTTACAGCACAGGTCCAGAATGACATTCCCCAACCAACAACAATACATCTCTTGAAAAGGTATTTATAAAAGAGTTTACAAAATATCCCGTAGGAAAATATCAAGTAATAAATTCATCCATCTACTTTGGTAAGGGAAATAACTGATATGGAAAACCGTGCAGAAATGAATGAAGGAATAACTATGTTGTACTGGCCGCCTTAGGTGTCCCGTTATTGTTGAATTTTCGGCTTAAGTAGTCGGCTGATGGCTGCTTCTATGATTTGTGTTCCTGATGTGCTGTCACTTGCCACCTGTGCCTGAGTTTGTCTCAACGCTTTTAGCGTGAATTCCATCCTTTGTCAATTTGATTTTCTGATAGGAGACCCATACATTGCAATTTACTTTTAATGCAGACAATTTACAAAAAGAGAATCAAACTACCTTGGCAAGACCTCAAGCATGCTCTGCCACCATTGATCTGTTGGTAACTGATGTTTTTTCAGTTTAATTAATGTCTCATCAGCTTCAGTATACCTGTAATAATTTGGCTGGACTTCAAAGAGATGTGCTATCCCATGTTCAATGTAAAACAAATTTTCTAATTTGTCATATAAACTTTGTCTAGAGGGAGGCACTACCTCTTCTAAAATGCTTGATGATGCTGTAATTTGATTGGTAACATAGGTATTTAGCCTGTGAGCATATTGTTCATGTTTTAACAACCTCCCATTACTGGTGAATAAGCTGGGTAACCCTTTGCTCTTCAACACTGCAAACTTTTGTCTGAAGGCATTTACTTCTGTCTACATTTCTTGGCACTTTCCTTCTATAGTTTGTACAAAATTCCTCATGGTCAGCACCTTTTTCACTCTCAAAATAGTGTCTGTCCTGTTCCGAATATCTAGAGCTGCTAGCTGCTCACTAGTATGAGTATTCAAAAAATGAATCAATTGATTGGCCTGCTCAGGCTTGTTTGCCAATAATGCTCTGGCTTTTTGAGTCTCATATTGAGCTAACCCTATCAATTCAATCTGATCAAAAATAGTCTATATTGATGCCCATTCATCAGTAATGGACTCGCCAATTTTATCCCACAAAATAATTTTGATTTCTGTTAGAGTTTTGTGAAGAGTGAGGTCCTTTTCCAAGGCTTTTATTTTATTTTCCAGGGCCTTCACTTCTCTTGTCTTCTCAGCCACAGCCATTTTTGATTTGTCATAATTCACCTCAATCTTGGCCAGTTTTTCCTTGGCTTCTTTTAATTCTGCCATTTGGAGTTCCAAAGCCTTTATTTCTTTCATCATATCTTCCATGCTCAAGCTGGCATCTTGTCCTGCTGCTGCTGTAGTTGTTGCTGAAGTTGAGGTACCTGTTGTTGATGTTGGATCAGTAGGTGGGGCTACTATGGTGACTGTAGGAGGAGCAACTGTAAGATTTGGAGCTATTTAAGCTGGCTGAGAGGCCAACTCTCTGTGTTTTCCTTACAGTGTTGTCTCCAAGGCTTTCTTTGTTTCTAGCACTCTTTGATTCATCCTCATTAACAAACTTACCACATCCTCCTCTTCTCTTTGCTATGCAACTTCTGTGGTCTGAGGGTGCATTGTAATTGGAAGCCTGAGTTGTCTTCTGAGGGCTGCTATGTCTTCTTCTTTCTTTTTTATTAAGGCCTGTGTGCCCTTGGGATCCTTGGGATCATGTCCCAGTTCCATGATAATCTCCTCCAAGGATTTAATTCTGTTATCCTTGGCTAATGAGGAGGCCCTTTCCATTTCCAATTGGGCAGAAGTATTGTACAATGAATTCTGCAATTTATAAGCCAGTAATGCTTTGTCTGCCAAGGTAGAGTATACCATTTCTCCGATTTGTTTGTGTAACTCAATCTGGTCCATTAGGTGGATGTCTTTAGCAAGAACTTCCAGATTGGTCCTGATATAATCAGCAGCTGACTGTGGCTGCGGTGTGGTGGGCATGAAGTCACTAAGGGTCATCTTCCCTGCTTGGATATCATAGGCTGCCATTAGCCTTTGTTGATTGGTGGGAGCCATTCTTAGCAATTGGTTATATAACTATAACCTTACTGGCTCATTTATGGCCTTGATTTCAGTGAATTCTTTCTTGATTCCAGAGCCTTGCTTGCTCTGTTGCTTGGTGGATGTAACCTCCACACCATGCTGCCTCTCTTGCTCTTGATGAAATGAGCTAGTTGATGTTTCCAAAAATGGAGGAATCTGTTGTTCAGTTGTTTCATCACCCCTTAGGTTGCCTGTTGTCTCCTCTATAAATTCTTCCTCAGAGTAGGGGTTCAACCTCTGCCTCTTATCCCCTTGCTATTCTATGGATGTCTCTTCTAGTCTATCCCTTTTCTTGGCTCTTTCCTCATTAAGAGGAGTTTGTAACACAAGAATTTTTGTTACCTTTGCTTGTGTTGAAGGGCCTTGCCCTTGACTTTTTTCCTGGGTTGTATCTAGCTCATCTGCCATTGTATTTTGCTGCTCTGAATGTTGTACTTCCTTGCCTTTCCCTGCAGGTGGAGTAGTCTCTTGGGCAGGTTGTTGTGAAGGTGTGGCAGATGATGTGCTCGTCCTAATATGTTGTGGCAATGTGAAAGGGACCTGTCCAAAAGAATCTAGGTCAATTGTCTTCTCAAAGTCTTTCATTTCTTTTTCTAATCTCTCTTCTTCAGTGAGCTCTTCAACTAGTGTACCCTCTACCCATTCCTGTCGATTAGCATATTGTTCAATTTGAGGGATTCTGTGGTGCACATATCCTATAAGCTTGTTTTTGACTCTTCTAAAACTTATGAAATGTTCAGGGTCATATGGTGCCCAATGAAAGCTTTGTTTTAGCATAAGTTCATCTCTTATTATCTTATCTGCGTCTTCCCAGGCTTCTTCCCTCTTATTGAAGATAAAAGGGCCCAATTGATGTCTTAAGCTGTGCTTTTTTCCTAGTACCATAGAAATGAGTCAAATCTGAACTACTAAATTGCCGGAAGTATTCCAGGGCAAAGAGTCTCACGGCGACATACTTCGGCAGTTTGTAGGGAGATAACTGACAGCCATAAATCCTGATCACTGTGTGGTTTTGGTAAAAATACCAGACACCAATGTTGTAGCCCTTTGAGAGATGTAAAATCCTCTACATTTCAGCAGAGAGCCTATCAGGAGGAGTCATCATCAACAGGGAAGTGGCTGGGTATATGAACAGGTCAATGAACTCACAATATGTATAAGGGGAATGGTGGACTTCATGGAAAACTGAGGTCCAGAAAATCACAGACCTCCTCCCTCCTTTGGGGTCTAGTCTTTTAAGAGGAACTTGGAAACTATCAGGTTGATAGTACAGCAGTGGATGATATATATAGGATGTGTATTTGAACACCCTTTCTCTCTCTAAAATCATGAATTGTTCATGGATTTTATTTGCTATGAAGGTGGCATAATCATACTTGACAGTAGGGGGTTGTCCTGGAGTGAACATGGACATCAATACTAACACATTTTCATCAACATACTCACTGGTTTTGAATCCTAAAATGTAGGATATCATGTCTATAAGGAGTTTCCCTACCTCATTGAACCAGACTTGTTGATAAGGAGGAGGCTGATCAGGCTGCCACTTTGGTAGCATAAACAACTGAGCAATTCTTGTTATCTCTGAGCTAGGCAGCTTGGCACCTTGATCAAGGAAAAGTTTCATGGTGAGAGGAACCAGAGGCTGAGTTGGCTCAAAGTTCAACATCTCATTTATGGACTGAGGAGTAATGTAGAAGAGTAAAAATCCAGATGGAGCCATAATTGCTCTTTGTGTGGGATCATAATTTGCACAGCATAAATGGATGAAATCAGGGAGCACATTCACTGAAGGGAGGTAATAGATAGGCATGTTGGATTCCCAAATTCCCAGGACATCAGAATTGCTTCTGTGGCTATTTCTAATTTCACAAAAGGCTTGCAGGGGAGGCTTGAAACCCATCATATGCTTAATTTGAAATTCCTTGTCAGCAAGGGGTATCCATTCCAATTCCTTATGTGGTGCATTCAAGGGTGCAATATTCAGGGCCACTGGAGCTTCCATGGTTCACTGATCTGTTTTTTTTAATTAGATTTTGGAACTGTGTTATAACAGGAACAAAGTACTGGCACTGGGTCTTTCACGAGAATTTCACAGGAAACTTTGACAAATTGAGTTTTGTACACGAATGACCTCACTGGGTAAGATTCAAAGGAGAGACAGAGTCTACAGAGTTCAATTGGTGGCTGGAAAACAAAGGAATAATGCTCTTTTGCAAGTGAGTTGGACCAATTATAACTTAATATTTTGACATTTTTTGGAGATTTTGCCAGTGGGAATGGCCTGAATTGTAGTTTAGATGGGCAATTTGCCGGGGAAAACTAAATTAGAAAGTTTCCTTCGAAACGATGATCACATAGAGAGTTAATCTATGGAGGCTTTGCAAGCAGGTGTGTATTTAATTTCGACTTTAGTTCTTCAGGCGTTTTCTGCAGAGAAATTTAGAAAAACAGGGTTTACAGACGCATAATGGGTAAATACCTATTTTACAGGCGCCTGGTATGAAATGTAGTTGTAAACTGAGCTGAGGGGGTTGGGTTTGTAGCGTGAACTTGCCTGGGTGACGGACTGGAGCATTGGTGGCGACTTGGACATAACGTGCATGCACAGTCTTCACAATATGAAAAACAGAAATAGACACAAACCGTCGTTTTCACGACTTTTAAACAAAATTTGGGTTTGTTCGGGCTTTTTGGCGCTTTTTGGGGATGACGTCAGCATGACGTAAATTTGTCCTATAGCGGGGTACGGAAGGTGTCGTGGTGGGTGACGTGGCGCTGACATGGACGGATGACATGGCAGACACGGCGGATGAAATAGTAACGGGGGCGCTGGCGTGGGTGCAGACGTGGTGAATGACATGATGCATGACATGGGAAGTGGGACCAGAGGGTGGTTTGCGGTTTTCATCGAACCGCTTTTAGTACTAGGGCGGTTTGCGACAGAACATATCCAATGCAATAGAAAGCCGACACGCGTCCCAGAGTACGGCGGGAAAACCGCTTTCCATCGGGAGCTAACGAACGGACGTGGGGGCGGCTTCGATTCGACGAGGGTCGTCGGATCTGGAGGGCGCAATCCAACTGTTGACGGGAGGTATAGATGGCGGAGGTTTACAAAAAGGGACCCGCACTAATATTTTAATGTTTTTTCAAATACATGCGGGTCAAAACTTTGGTTAAGAGGGTTTGTATGGAAATCGTTTGGGCGGGTTAGGTGTGGCTATTTATTTAACCGGGTGTTAAATAAATTCCAAAGACGCGAAGGGTTATTATAATGTTTCTAGTAAACACTATAATTCCCAAGACTTTGCCATATGGCTATAGTTGTAAGGGGTGGGGATATTATACATTTTTTGGGTTTTTTATGTATTTTTATATACAATAGGGGAGGGGAAATATAAATGGGAGTTTTAGATGATACAGTTAACATGTTAATATGAATATGAGGGGAAGTGTTGGGTGCATGAAATTGAATCACCTAGACTTGGGTGTGGGGAGAAATAAAACTTTACACAAGAAGTGTGGCTTGGAGCTTTCAAGTAAACCTGAAGTTTCACTTAAGCTTTTATGGAAATGGAGTGAAGTTAAGAGTTTGAGCAGATCCCAATCTCTTTGAGGGATGTTAGTGAATGATTATTGTGAGGGTAGAGAAGGGGAGTTAGACATGCAACATCTGATCTATCATCATACCTTTGCCATGGCACTTGAGATATCCATGAAAATAGATCATTTTCAAAAAGATGACACTGGTGATAGACCTGTTTCTGAAACTTCAATCTACTTACCCATGCTACAATTCCTAACATTTTTTCTTCATTTTGATTGGGTGCACTTGAACTAGCAAACCCTGATTTTCCTCTTTTCTTTTGGCTGCCTTTCTATCTAAATCTATCCTTATCTCTTCTAAGGGCTCAGATTGAGCAGTTGGGCCCTTTGCTTCTCTACCTATCTAGCAATCTGCCAAACTTGAACTATTTGAATAGACCTCATTCTCTATTCTAAAACAAGAAATTTAAACATGATCTAGCCAGGGTTAGACTGTTTGGCTATTCATCAATTGAGAGAAAGTTAGTGATTGCACATTCTAAACTTGCTTTGCAACATGTAGTACAGTAGTAGCATTTTGACAAGCCACTTTCTTGGTCTTTCTTTGTGGTTCCTTTTCTTTATGTTTTTCTTGAATTTTTTATTTTTTTCAAAATATGGAACCTTTGCAGCATGGAAAGGATGATCATATTTGGCATTTCCACAATCAAGCATGAAAAATGACACCTATTGGTATAGGAACCTAACAATGTCAACCTTATAAGTTGTGGAAGGCTAGGGGTAACTGTTGGAAATAATACTGAGGGGGGGGGGGTGTGAATTAGTATTATCAAATCAATAAAACTTTTTCATTTCCATACTTAGATACATATACGCTACTTCAATTAAGGGAACCCGCGTGTATACGCAACCGTGTCTAATGCAACTAGCATATATCCAGAATACTTATGATTCAATTAATCCATTAAATGTTGATCCTTAGTTAGTGCATCAGAACTTCTTTAATCATATGTATAGTAAGCAGGTATAGTAAAACAGAACAGATCATCACACACAAGAAGCACACATGAACACCATGATATAAGGTGGAAACCCAATGTGGGTGAAAACCACCTGCTGCAAGTCGTCTCTATCTTATTTTAATAAGAAACTTCTTTTACAATAGTTATGTATAGGTGCAATCTTATACCAGTACGCAGGCTTCTACCTGTAGAAGGCTACAACCTTCTCTCGTTCTCCAGACTCTCCTGGAAGGGAGCTACAACCCCCTTAGCTCTTGTACTAGCCGATCCACTTACTAGTACGTAGGTGTTGCCCTACTGAAATGCTCCAACCTTTACTCATTCTCCCGCTGCTACTGGAAGGGAGCTACCACCCCCCTTAGCTCTTGTACTAGTTGATGTACTAGTACGTAGGTGCCGACCTACAAAAGGCAACAGCCTTC
>APFE030208831.1:98751-121424 GCA_000404065.3 Pinus taeda
TTTGCGGCTGACGAACAGGTCTTGCATCTTTTTCTATATAGATGTGGTGGGTGCATAATTGAGGATCAATCCCCTTCATGTCAGGGTAATCCCACGCAAATGCTCCTTGATATTTTCATAACAGATTAACAAGCTTTGTTTCTTGATCTGGTGTAAGGTTGGCGTTGATATTTAGAGTCTTACCAGGTTCAATTTCCACTACTTTACTATTGGCAACAACAGTCACTGGTATTGTTTGGTCATGTGCATCTTTTAAAGGGTCTTCTTCTAGCTCACTATCAAACACTGCTTCTATCATAAAACACTGTGTGTGAGATCTAGATTCAGTTTGACTAATGAAGTTATTGATGGCATCATCTTCTGCTTTATCTTTAAAATCTAAAGCCTTTTGTACAGTCAATGGGATCTGATATTGTTAGTAAGATATGATGCAGGATACTGATTATTTTTTATCATTGGCAGGCTTGGCTGTGCTGGAGGATATAGAACTAGATTTTTAATGTCTAGTCCTTTAGTTATGGTCATGTTTCCCTGCCTGCAACCAACGGCAGTAGCAAGCCAAGGTCTTCCTAGTATTAGCGGATGTCCATCTAGTCGGGTTTTTGTATTAATTATCAGGAAATCAGTTGGATATTCCCAGGAGTCTATAGAAACCATGACATCATATAGAGTACCTTCTGGTCGAACTACAAATTGATCTGCCAATTCTAGCAAAGTAGAAGTAGGTTTTGCTGATGTGATGCCAAGCTTTTGGCAGGTAGAGGTTGTCAAAATATTGATTGCAGCTCCCAGATCGACTAAAGCATTAGTCAGGGTTTGACCATAGATTTGGACAGTTACAATTGGGTTTCTGGGATCTTCGTATTTGATAGGTGTCTCTTTTCCTGATAACAAGTCAGATAAAGTACCAACTACTTGGACTCTAGGGTTAGTGGTTGTATTCCTCCTTGATTTTTTTATGCACAGTTCTTTTATAGTTTTTGCGTATATAGGAATGTCTTGAATGGCTTGGAGGAATGGAATTTTTATGTACAGATTTTGTAACTCTCCCAGAATGTCAAAGTCTGGATATTGTATTGGTCGTGGTATGACTAATCGTTCCGGGAAAGGAGGAGAGGATGTACTCACTTGTTGATGGGTATGTTCTTTATTTACATCCTCTTGTTGTGGCGGTTGTTCTATTGGTAACTGATCTTCAATGTGAACTGTTTTGTCTCCCTCTGTTTCTATTATACGTCCAGATCGTAACTGAAGATCATTGCCCTCCCTTAGGTCAGGTCCGATTTCTGAGGTTTCTATGATTTGGAGGGATTGGACCGTTCTATTATTAGGATTGGGATTGGGTTGGGCTGGGAGTTGCGGCCTCAGGTTAGACTGGGGGTTTTGTTGTAAGGCTGGCAGAGTTGGTTGAGGGAGTGGAATAGTTCCTGTTGACTGATATGTCGATCTTGGCCAATTTGTCTGCCAGGGTGAACCTTGTGAAGTAGGGGGAATCCATTGTGGAGGATATGAGTTATTCTGCCAATATGATGGGGTGTAAGGAAAATTTGGCCAGCCGAATTGGCCTGTCTGATTCATCCATGGATTTGAAGAAGGAAACGACTGTGATGACCAATTTGGAAATGGGGGTGTAGGTTGGTTTTGCCACATACCATATTGCTGAGCATTATACTGTGGAGGCTGGAAAGAAGAAGTTGGGTCTGAAACATACCAGATTGCCTAGGTTGCCATTGGCGACGCTGGTTAACAAAGTATGCTGGCTCTAGTTCTTCTTCTGTTTCCTTGTATACTGCCTTCAATCCAGGAAGTGAGGGGCAGCTCTCGGTAAGGTGATCTTTCGTACAGATAGCACATGTTTGAACTGTATCTAGTGTACATTCCTTGTGGCTATGTTTTCTTCTGCATCGGGGGCAGAAAATTGCCAGATTCTGTTCCGCCTCCATCTGCTTTTGCTTAGCCTGCACAATATCAAGCTGTGTAGTTAATGTCCCTAGAATATCAGTTTTAAAATTTTCTAATAAATTTCCAAGTTCTACACGTGTTACTCCTTCTGTTGATATTTTGTTATCTCTAACAAACCGATCGTATTCTGTTGGTTTTATCCTTGTGCTGCCTCTTGAACTCCTGATGCATAAATTAATGATATCAGCAAAATTCTCTTGGTAAATATCCCCTTTTCCCATGATATTCAATGTTTCAATCCACTGTTCTTTCATACCTCTAATCAATGCAGTTTTCAACACATTATCAGGCAGAGGTAGTGATGCATAGGGGGATCTCTGTAAATTATACTGGAAACGTTCTACATATTCCTCTAAAGTTTCATTTGGTCTGGCCGTCATTGGAAAATTTCATCTTTTAGTTCTCTTGACCTACAGTAATCCTGATATTTCTTGAGAAAGGATTCTTTCATTTGCTCCCAGTTGTTTATGACTCCACCACCTAAACCCATAAACCATCTCAGAGCTGCTCCTTTCAAAGTAGAGGGGAACAACTTTAATTTCTGGGGGTCAGTGGTGTAATCGTACCCTCTACATAGCACATCGAATTCAAATAAGAATGCATCAGGGTCTTCTGATGTAAGTCCATGAAACGTCGGGATATGTTGAAGAGGGATCGCTTTCATGGGTGCATTTGCAGCAGAGTCTACTATAGGATATTGCAATGTAGAAGTTTGAGTATTTGGCTGATTCTGCGCCATAGGATCGAATATGTGCCAATAACCTTCTGGAATTTCTAGGAGGGTGTTCCTAGGTTGAGAAGGGACGGCCTTGGTAGGGACTTTTTTAATGACACTTCACTTATCTGGGATTTCTATCTGAGGGAATGGGGTGCCTTCAATATTAACTTTGGCTACGCTCCCCTTATCTAGGCTGTTTAACAGTTGGATTATCCTAGAAGGAGACCTTGGTTCCTCTATTTCCCCTGTTTCCCCTTCTCCTTCACAAAGGTTGCTTAAATTCCCTTCGTGCAGCCGTTCTGACACAGAATTTTCAATTTCTTGAAAGTCTTGTTCATCAGTCTGGCTATGCACCTCAGCGAAGGCTCCAGATGGTGATGCTGTAGCCTGAAGGGAACTAGTAGGCTGTTTAGAATTAACCTTTCTGAGGCCTACTGACGGCTGAGATTCAATTTTCTTATAGATTTCGTCTATGAAGGTTGTTCGGCCAAGGGTCACCGGTCCTTTGGATTTTTCAGGTTTGGCTGGGGGTTTGATATTCTTTTCTAGCTTTTTCTGCTTAGTCATGCACTCTAAAAACTACTAAATCCTATCAACCAGCAATTCTGCTAAGAGAGCGGACGGTGGAGCAGGGATTTTACATGCTCCGTACACAGGTTCTTACCTTCTGTTTTTAAGATCCAACTCCCCCCTAGCAGATTTGCACACTACTCTGCAAAGGGCAAATGGCTATTACTCCTTCCCCGGCAACGGCCCCAAAATGTAGAGCTATAACTAGGGTCTCTCACACCTCTAATTATCCCACATTAATAAGTCAATCCGGGAACGTTTTGTTATTGCAAAGAGTAGCTCAATCCAAGGCTATTTGTCCGAGTAATGCTCAGTAGTATAGTGTTCAAAAGATTCGAAAGAAAACAGATGCGAAGCTATAACCAAACTAACCCAAAAGATAATCACACAAGACAGTTGATCAGTCAAGGGTACGGAAGCAATAACCCATCCCTCTAGAAACTGATAAAGAAAGGGAATTAGAGCATGGAATTATAGGTCTGGGAGATAAGCAGCGTCTTGCTGAGGCTCACTACAGCCTTAGGCCTTCTCTCACACCAAAACAGCAAAGGCAGGTAAATGAAACGGCAGAAAGTAAAATGGAACAGCAAACTGGAAATGGAACAGCAGTAATTAAAATGGAACAACAATGAAATGGAACAGCAGTAATAAAATGGAACAGCAGTGACAAAGTGGAAAAGCAATCCTTGACGAATTATGGAACAGCAACCATCACCCGTATGTACATGTTCTATCCTATTATAGCAATCTGAAGATAATGAATGATATGACTATGTTTCTAAACAGAGTAACACTGCTTTCAAGTCTTCCAAATAACATTTCACATGGATCCAGCGACAATAACATTCATACCATCATTCTGTTACAGAAATAACTGATTAAAGATGTAATTCAGCCTTGAATAGATTCAATTGTATAGTGCTGAGACATTACATGGAGAAATCATCCAGATATTAATCATAACAGAGCATAGCATATCATATGAAAAATGTATCAGATTGCTAAATAATAAAGAGAAACAAACCACACGTAAATCACCGTATAATGATACAAAGGCAAGTGTCCTTCGGAGCCGGGCCCTTAGCTGCCAATGGTACACTACCTTAGGTTACTCCAGACGCAGAGACGAAATGAACACCAAGTCTTTTATATTAATCGTATCAACAAAAGTATAACAAAATCAAGTTTCAGTGAGACTCAATGATCAAAGTTTGTTCTGACACTTAGAGTTATAAAAACAGTGGACTCTTTGCTCGATGGCGTTGTGCCTTTATATAAAAGAAATGACGGAGGTATCTAGATAATCAAAGGTAAGTTAAAGCAGCGATCCCTCAGGATCAAAGATCCTGAGGGATTCGCTAATCATTTAATTCTTCTCTTTTCCTTCTTGCATTTGCCGACTCGGTATCCTGCATTCTTTTCCTGGGCTATTCGGCTCTAATTTTGCTTGATCTTGTCCTTATCCGGTTCCCCGCTAGAGGGACAGCAGTTATTTTCCCTTTGCTTCTCGCTTTTGCATGGCAATTCCTTGCTTCCACGTCTTCCTGCATAGAAAAACGTCAATTATTAGCACTTGAGCTTCCTTTGTCTACTTTTGCATATTTTATCAAAATCCTTTATCTTCTTTGAATTCATAATGCAGAAAAAGTTAGAATTATTATTGAAAAACCACTAGATTGCTTGTCAAAAGCATACCTTCCAAGTGCTCCACAGGTATGTTGTTTAGATTTTCTCAACATTACTTGTCATGTCTTCAAGTGATCTAAGTGTGATATCATACCTAGAGTATGTCTCTTTCTCATCTTTATCTCATAGATCCAACACTTAATCTAACTAGGAAAACTCCCTAATCAGTCCACTCAGCCTCTTCTTGTTTAGCTTGAATTGCACATTCCACAGTCTTAGGACTCAAGAAACACCCTTATCCCTTGTAACTATGCAATGTGCAGTATCTTCCTTCTAGGGTTGCACACTACACAATCATAGTGCTCAAGCTCAGCCTCTAACCTCCAAAGCTGCATAATATCTCTCTTTCCCAGATTGAACTACAAATTTCAAAGTCTCAAGGCTTAGGCCTCAACATTGAGCTCCTCAACTCTGCAATTGTGTAGTCACACAACCTTCTCCGCCTCCGATAACTACGTAGTTGGCTGTAACAATGAAAAACCCCTCAGATTGACTCATTGTACCTAAAAATTGTGCAATATCCCTTCCCATTCCACCTTGAACTATGCATTGCATAGTCTCAAGGCTCAAGCTTGACTCCTCACTACCTGTGCTATGAAATTGCATAGTAATTGAGCCTCTCCCGTAGCCTACCACCCGATTCTAGCTTAGTCATTGAATCATCATGCAACATCTTAAACAAGGGGTTTATCAGACTGATGTCATCTTATCATGAGTGAACTATAGATGCAGGTACTTTTTAATACCATGAAAAGATGATGATGAAGGAGATGGAGAAGGAGACCATGCTAGAGGACATGTCATTAGCTACGAAGGCAAGATGACTAATCAAGAGGAAGAAAATGGACATCAAATTGAGACAAAAACTAGATATCAAGTTACATTGGAGACTCATCATCTCTAAACCATTTTGGAGGACAAAGAAGGTCATGATGCATCTTTTAGAAGACATGAATCAAGTAGCAAAAAAAATTGCTTGACATTGCCATGTCATCATGCATTCCATGTCATCAATGTCATGTCATGTCATGAGTCATCATGTTCCACATCACTTTGTGGAATAAAAAATTCAATATTGGATAAAATATAATGTAAAGTGGAAGTCCAAGAGTCATTCATGTAATGTGAAAATCCATGTACGAAGTCAAAAGGTCATAGAGAAGTTAAACAGTCATGAGGGTAGCCCAACAGTCACAAGGGAGGTAAAGGATCACCCCATTTGTTATATATACACCCTCATGGTATAAGAAAAGGAATTTCCACCTTGGATTCTCCCATAAGGTATCAGAGAGACATAGTTAGTACTTTTCGGGAGCAAATCGGGGCTCCAATGCTCCACTATTGAAGCTAATGATGCTCAGTGTATTCATGTATCCTGGGACTTTTAATTAATACTTGAAGCCTAATGGCCGACACGTTTTCATGTATGGATTGTGAATATTTGTAAGAATATTCTATGAATATATATCATTCATGTAGAAATTCCTTTTATATTCAAACTGCTAATTGTAATTTATTAAAAAAATAGACTTTAATCTACTCTACTCATTAAAGAAAATAATTAACCGATTATGAAATCACAAAGCCTATAGGAGAAAGAATTAAATCAACAAATTGTACAATGACTTCCTGGGAAAATCCAAAGCTAAAAACCCATGCTATTTGTATATTTCATTAGTAAGAAAATATGAGAAAAATCGGGGCTCCAATGCTCCACTATTGAAGCTAATGATGCTCAGTGTATTCATGTATCCTGGGACTTTTAATTAATACTTGAAGCCTAATGGCCGACACGTTTTCATGTATGGATTGTGAATATTTGTAAGAATATTCTATGAATATATATCATTCATGTAGAAATTCCTTTTATATTCAAACTGCTAATTGTAATTTATTAAAAAAATAGACTTTAATCTACTCTACTCATTAAAGAAAATAATTAACCGATTATGAAATCACAAAGCCTATAGGAGAAAGAATTAAATCAACAAATTGTACAATGACTTCCTGGGAAAATCCAAAGCTAAAAACCCATGCTATTTGTATATTTCATTAGTAAGAAAATATGAGAATATTACAATGCTTTGCCCAAGATCGAGAAACCTCTACAATATCTCTATCTGTCTCATAGATTCCTACACAACTCTAGGCCAATACTTAACCATTTTCTCACTTGCCCATGTCCCTATTTCCTTTCATTATTTCCTTGGGAATTATCCCCCTATTACTTAGGAAAATTCCTCAATATGAATTGTGCAATCCTCATAGGCCTTCCTCTGACTGCATGCATTGCATGTACAATTCATAGGATTATACAACTGATAATACACTATCTCTGACTCCAATATCAACTGGGTAACTCTCATGTTTGACATGAATGAGTTATTGATGAGTGAATCATTAGTTAACTTGTTGAACACATGAAGCAACACCCCACTTTCTGAACTCCTACTAGTTCCTCCATAAGTTGGAACTAGTTTAATTGACTTTAACTCAGTTAAACTAAATTAATTAATTACTTAAAACTCAAAATAAACTCAACCAAGGCTCCTGTAATGTAGGATGCACTCTACGTGACTCAAGTTAGACCCTAAATTCAAATTAACTGAGCCAAATTAGTCAATTTAACTTAGTTAACTTGTACAAGTTGTCATGTGATGTGGAATTACAATTTTATTCCTAATTTAATTCAAGGAAAAAATTAAATTAGGATTTTCTTCTTGCATTTTCAGCACTTTATGTCAATAATAAAGGGATTATCAGATACCCCAATCCCACCTCTATGGAACTTGAATCTTCCTCTTGACCTTTCCTTAGTCAAGATGTCTACATCATGTTCCTCTATAGGAATGTAATTCAACAACATGATTCTCCTCTAAACACAATCTCGTAGATGGTGATACCGGATGTCAACATGCTTGGACCGATCATGAAAAAATCTATTCTCAGAGAGTTTTATAAAACTCTGATTGTCATAGTAAATCATGGTAGCATTCATCTCCTAACCAAATAACCCAACAAGGATCTTCCCCATCTAGATAGCCTTAAAATTTTCTTGACTAGCAGCCATGTACTCTTATTCTGTTGAACTAAGTGCAAATTATCTCTACTTCCTGGTATACCAAGAAATTGTTGTTGACCCAATACTAAAGAATCCCCATAATGTTCTCTTTCTTTCAGATGGAATCCCTACCCATTTTTCATCTGTAAAGCCTTGCAACTTCACTCTCTTTTTCCATCTATACTAAAGACAGAACTAAGTGGTACCTCTGAGGTATCTCAACACATATTTAGCTGCCTTCCAATAGAGTTTGGTTGGCTTAACCATTGCTTAAATAAGTTGGTTAACTGCAAAACATATGTCTGATCATGTGTTCACCAAATACATAAGTGAACCCACAAGCTTCTTGTAAATATTAGCCTCTACTACTTCACCTAAAGTAGCATTTTCCTTCCTTTGATTCCCTACTAGTGGAGTCTCCATGGGTTTTCTATTCTCCATGTGGAACTTCTTCAATATCTCTTTGGCATAGTTTCACTAAGAGACAAATAGTTCCTCATCTCCTTTCCATACTTCCATACCAAGGAAATAATGCATGAGCCCCAAGTCCTTCATCCTGAATTCTCTTGTAAGATCCTCTTTGCAAGCTTTTACCAGATTCTCTTTTCATTCAACCACAATATGATAAAGGTTTGCATCTGCTTCACTTTTAGTGAAGCCCAACATGGTGAAATATTTGTCAATCCTGGTGTACCAAGCACGAGGTGATTGTTTCAATCCATACAATGCTTGCTTGACTTTGCACACATGAAACTCTTTGTTGAAGGTCTAAAATCCTTCTGACTGCTCAATGTACACCTCTTCCTCAATCACTCCATTGAGGAATGTTTTCTTCACATCCATATAATGTATCTTCCATCCCATCTGCACTGAAAGTGCTTGAATAGATATGGTTGAAGAGCACTTTGCTACT
Organism: Pinus taeda; assembly: GCA_000404065.3. NCBI lineage: Eukaryota > Viridiplantae > Streptophyta > Pinopsida > Pinales > Pinaceae > Pinus > Pinus taeda. The sequence continues at coordinate 107,662 of APFE030208831.1, forward strand.
AGAGAAAAGGTCCCCTCGTGATTAATTCCCTCCACTTGAGAGAACCCTCTTGACACAAATATGGCCTTGTGTTTCTCCACACTCCCAAATGTTGCTTTATTTACTTTATAAATCCATATGGAACTCACCACTGACTTATCGTCTAGTCCTGGGACCACTTCCCAAACACTATTTTTGGTAATGGAGTCATACTCCTCAACCATGCCATCAAGCCATATTGGTTTCTACATTGCTTCCTGAATGATAATGGCTCAATCTTTACACTCTTGCTCATCAGAGACATGTATCTAGATTATCGATCTGGTGACCACCTTTGTCTACGTTATGATGTGGTTTTTCCCACATTCTCTCTAGCATCATGCATCAATCTATCAACCTCTTTGGTTTGTTGCATTCCATCTCTGGAAGTCTTTGCATGAGTGGGTGCTTCCACTCTCTTATCCTCTACATGTGGTTTCTCCACATCATCCTGAGGTTCTTCCTTTGGAGCTGAAAGCTCCTCATCTACATGTAACTGAAGCTCCCTCTCAAGGGAACATCTCATGGCCTTCTCTTCATTGAACTTCACATCTCTACGAACCATTTTCATCCTGTGAGATGGAAGGTACACCCAATAGTTGTGAGGTCTATCCGTGTACCCCACAAATATGCCCAACTCATCTGTTGGCTCTATATTTTTCCTTGCATCCTAGGTAACATGACAGTAAACTGATGAACCAAAGATCCTGAAGTGTGCCACATCTAGTTTCTTACCTGAAAAACCTTCTTCTGTTGTACTAATCTTGAGAATCCGATGAGGATTCCTGTTCTGCACATATGGTCACAGAAAAGGTACCCTTTTACCCTCACATTACTTGATAAATCACTTACTTTTATGTATTTATATTCATTCTTGGAAAGGATTTGGAAGAAAAGATTGTGAAAGTTAGGTAAAATCAATAATTAAAAGATTGCATGTTTTTAGCACAAGAAGACTAACTTTTGCTTGTTTTTATTTGCAATAAATTAGAATTGGACAATTGTTGTTTAATCAATAGAATGGTAGCGCCAAACTAGGAGAGAAAACCATTCCTTGGCTATGCGGGCTAGTGAAAGATAGGAAATAAAGTGCTAATTCAGAAAACAAAAATCCGATCATTTAGCCACAAAATCCTGAGGATCTCTTGATCCTCAAGATTCACTTTCATCCATTAGTCTTCCATTAGACTATATGATGCCAATGGGTGAAAAGAATTGGGACTCTTACCCATTATTTTATCTTTGCATTAAACAAAGCATATTTTGATAATACAGTAATTTTGCACTTTTGTTATTTCAATTAATGAGAAATATAGATGTTATCTATTAATCGCATTCTAACCTTTATCAGTAGTAACTTAAGGAGGCTTTGGGCCCAGTTGCTAGAAGATTTGTTGCTCTTTTATGTCATAACTATTCCCTTATTTTCTGCAACTATTTATTACTTTTATTTTATAGAATTGAGTTATTCTTTATAGTTTACATTTGCATTTGAAATAGATCCTTAAATGTTGTTACTTTAACATATTGAATAGGTGAAACCGCATCACATCTAATTGTTGTTCTTTTAATGAATTGCGTAGATTAAGCCGAGTGTTACAAATGATTGATGTTCTTTCCAATTTATGCCAAAGATTGAAGTAGTTACTTGTTATTCTATTGCTATAGGATTTCTTTCCATCTATTAAATCAGAGAGTAGCCCATTAGATATGGTTTCTTTAGTGCACATGATTGAAATTCATTTCCTCTACAAATTAGTTATGATTGGATCTAGATTTATGGTTTGAGTATGTTTTGAGATTTATTCTTTGAATTGTCTTTGATTGAACTTCGAGAATTAAGGATTTGTTAATACATTATTGCAATGATTTGATGAAGTGTTAGACTCATTTATTTATGTAACAACCTCTAATCTCTATTGTACGGAGAGTACCAACATCCTTGAAATAAACAGGTGAATCCAAGGTTGACAATGTAATGTAGGAATTAAGATTGATTTAATTAGTCATATTAGTGCACCAACATTTTGGCGTCATTTCCCAAGAGGTTGTCAAATATAATAGTTAATTTGTATCTCTAAAGAGAATTGGGTGTTTAAAATGAGAGGTAAGAACCTGCGTACACAACAAGCAAAAAACTTGCTCCTAGTGCCTGCTCTCATAAGATACATAGAGGTTGTGTAGGAATGAATGACTAGGGGGAAAAATATACCAATAGATCAGAAAGTGCTACCAAAAACCACCAAAGCCTAGGGATCGTCGACCCTTGGGAAACCAACCTTCATGGACAAAATAATTTGGAAAGCTAAATCTTGGGCATCTGTAGGACCTCAGACAGTATCTAGAAAGGGCTCTACTTAGATCCCTCATGTAGCAGAATCACCAATTGTAGCTTACACTGATAATCTGGTCCTTCACAAGAGGGAAAATCATGTAATTTTAGAGAAGGAGAGGGAGAAACCAGTGGAGATTCTAAGGCAGAGCCACAACTGTTTGAATTAGGATTTCCTATGATCCTAGATCTGAGGAGTGCACCAAAGCCCCTTCGAATTGTGAGTGCTCCACCCACTCAAATAACATTCCCTAGCCAGGAAATCCCTGAATAATATTGGCACATCTTCGACCAAATGGTGAATCAACCACCTCAAGGTCAGAACTTGATGTTGGATTATCCCATCATCGATCTAGTAGCCAATGCTTCGATGAAAGCTCTTCCTTTGAAAAATATCCCAACCTTTCATGGGATGACCTCAAAGGATCAATATTCTTTCTTATTTGATTTTGATGTCCTATGCAGAGGTTATGATTACACTACCGATCCTCAAAAATTCAAGTTGTTCCCCTCTACCTTAAAAGGAGAAGCTTTGTGATGGCTTATGGGTTTAGGTGGAAGAACCATTAACTCATGGGATGACATGAAAACTTATTTTCTCACTCAATATTATTCTCACTAAATATTAGGACTAATCTAAAACTAGGGAATTAAAACATGAAATCTTTAAAATGTCCACAAAATGGAATTCTAGAGGAATATATCAAACGGTTTCAGTACAATTTGTAGAGATCCCCTCAATTTACATTACCAAAAACAGTCTTGAAAGCCATTTTAATAAAACCGATGAAAGAAGAATGGGTAGAAACTTTAAATATGATGGGGAAAGGTGACATTTCTCAAGAATATTATGATGAAATTGTCTGATTGTGTATCAGGTGTTTGCAAGGTAGCACATGCATCGGGTTAGGAAGTCAAGACTCCATGACTAGAGGAAGAAAACCTCCCAGTGGAGGCATGACGAGAATAGAGATCGTCAAAATCCTAGAAGATTTCAAGGAATATATCTTAGGCATGTTGACTACATAGTTAGATGTCTTACATGCCAAATACAGACAAGCTGAGACAGAACAAATGCTAGCCATATTCTGCCCACGATGCTAAAAGAAGCACAACCAAAGAGAATACCCTTTGGACATGATTCATACGTGCTAGATATGCACCAAGGACCATGCCACAGATCAATGTCCATCACTTCCCAGGTTAAAATTAGTATTCAAAGAAGCTAAGGAAGGAACAAAGCTGACATACTTAATGGCACAATGTCGACAATCGAAAGCACAACCCTTATGTATGACACAAGACCCGCCTTTGTTCTTTCCTATGCAATATCATCAACAACAAAAAATCTTGGAACAACATGGCAAGGTCAACCACCTCTCTCTTCCTAGAAATCTCAACAGTATTCCATGTCACCCTAGCCAAACCAATCCTTCCCAGGAGCTGGCTGGCCAAATCCACAATGCTCTACCCCCTTCTAGAAACATTCAGCTAGTAATCCTTACCCTTCATAGTGGGCTGCTTCCAATTCACAAAACCTAAATTGGCCTCAAAACTGGCAGTGCCCTCTAGGGATGAACAATTTACCCATGGGATCAAGTTCTCAACCTCAGTCCACATTGCCTAGTCCATTTCTAAACCCTCAGCCTTTAGTACATCCCCAACATCCATCTCAACCAAATCTGAATCCTAATAACAATAGGTTGCTCCAATATGTACAAATCCTTGAGAGTTTGGATGAAATTACATTATACTACTCCAATATGTACATTCTATTGGTGCAAAAACAATTAAGGAGTTATGTGGGAAGAAGCCTCAGAGGAAATTGAAAAATCCACTGACAGTGCACATGGTAGGAACTTTACCTGACCTTCTTCTGGGTAAATAAGCACCGATTAAATATGAAAACCTAGGGAATCCTGTAGTAATCATTCAAATACAAGGTTGCACCTTTCCAAACACATTAGTAGATCTTGGAGCAACCATTAATATTATGACTACTGAAACCTGTAGGGTTTTGGGCATTACAACTTTGGCACCCACCTCAACCTTATTAGAGCTTGTTGACATATCAGTAGTCAAACCTGAGGGAACCTTACAGGATGTGGTTGTTTTTGTTTATTCATGGGAATATCCTATGGAATTTCTAGTCATCAACCCATGAAGTAGGCTACATAGACATACTTTGATATTGGGTCAACCTTGGTTAGCAACGACAAATGCTTATATAGGATGTTGTGCAGGGAGCATGATTATTACACAAGGGAATGATGTGAATAATCTTGTTTTGTATTCTCCAGCTAAATCAATTTTACCTATTATAAATACTTAGTTACACCTATTAGTTCCTGGATCTACCTCAGGCTAAAGGAAGGTAGGTCTAGGGTAACATCAAACCACGCTTAACCTGGTAGCTAGCCCTACCAGGTCAGGAGAGGGCTCTCTCCTTGTCAATCTAAATTAGAATATTGGCAATTAGGGCTTGATATGACTGAAATGAATGCTGATTTTAGGCTAGGTATATTAGGTCAGAGGATTTTGTTTCATTTTGATGGTTGCTTGCTGGATCAAATGAAGAAGGTAGCTTTGGGTCCAGGAAATCAACTCAGATTTGCAGGATGTTTTGTGGGGTGAGGTAGGCAGGTGTTTTGGCACTTTGAATTGAGTGTGATGGTAAGTCTAAGACTAGTGAGGAGTTGGGGAGGGCATTTAAAGTTCATGAGTCCTCTCCAAATAGAAAAAACATTAAAAACTAAATGTATTCCCAAGGCAGAGCACTGAATATCAATGGATTCCACCTATCTATCTTGATTTATTTAGTTATGAAGAAAGAAATAGATTCTCGCACATATAACACATAAGAGAAACTAAATAACAAAAGAAGAAACAATTCCAAGACACATTACCACAAGAATCCCGCAAAATGCTGCAAAACCCTGGTTCATTTCCTTGCCAAACTGCAGAAGTGATCTACAATGAAGGCTCAAAGCATCCACAAGAGACCAACCTTTACAAATGACTAAGAAAGTACATAATATAGGAATCAAACCACCTATGCTAGCCATCAAGGGTCGAATCCATGAGAAGAAAGGAGGTTTCAACCATATTTAAACTAAGAACAGGAATATAGGTAGTGGAACAGCTTGCCTCTAAAACCATGGAAACTTATTCATTCAACCTAAAACCACCTCTAACTGATGTATCTACCCCCTCAAGTCATTTTTCATCAAATTTGAATCATATTACTTTATTTAACATCACAAAGCTTCCAAGGAGAAGAGAAAAATTCAACTAGTAATCAAACTAGGTGAAATTATGAGTTTTAGGCAAAATTGGCAAAAATTTTCCAAATGCGTACTGTCACTTCATGACTAGTTTTGGAGGCCTTGCACTTCACCAAATCAGGCCCAATATAGCTTGTTGGCAAGCTCTACCTGTCTAGTTTTTGGAACATTTTGAATTTTCTGATTTGGAATTGATTTTCCCCTTCACAAATCATTTCTCCCAAGACTGCTTCCTATGGGTCCAAAAAGTGGCAGAGAGGGCATTTTTTAGGTGTTTTTTTCCCTTTAAGTGACCCAAATCTCCTCCAAAATTTATGAAACTTTCTAGGTTTCATTTTTTTTCATTAGGAATCCAAAACTACAAGCAATTTGGAAAAAAAGTGAGCCAATGCAATGCACAGCGTCAGCGGTGCTGCGCATCAGCAGAAATTTCCTATGTTTTTATGTACAAAATTGCAAAATGACAAAAAGTTCCCAAAATTTCTTCAAATTTAGCAAGAAGCAACTATATTAAGTGCTTTGTTGAGCTAATGAAGCCTCAGCCAAAATTTTGAGTTTATCATGCTCTTTCTTGACCCTCAAGGCTCTCCTTAACTTAGCTTTTAGCCTCTTTACCCTTGTTTTGCAAATCTTATTCCAAGCTAAGTAATGATAGGCCATATGGCACAACATTTGCTTCTCTTTGTTGGCTTTTTCAAGCATCTTCTCAAGGTGAATGTTCGCCCTCTCTAACCATGATTCATGGTTAGCCTCAATTTCTTGCTCAAGGGAGGTTATCTTGATCTTTCTTTTCTTTGCCACTTGCCTATTTTCTCTAATCATTTGCAGCTCCATAATAGCTTGCTTATCTTCTAGTTGCCTATTTTCCTGCTCAAAAAATTTGATGATCCATTTGGCCCTCTCAAGATTAAGTGATAAGGCTTGTATTTCAGCCTCCTTCTCTTTGATAATCATGTCCTTTAGTCTTGAGCTTTGAGAGCCCAAATCAATGACATCCTCCTCAACCAAAACAAAATCCCTATCTTTTCCTTCAGTAGGGCCCTCCTCATGCATCTTTTGCTTTCCTTTATCTCTGCCCTTTGACTGCTGGTCAACCTGTATAGTTGGAGAAGAAGGCAATGCCCCTTTCACCCCCGGTGAAGATAGCATTTTCCTGTGGTCTGGTGAAGAAAACGAGACCCCTTTCACCCATGGTGGAGATAGTACTTGCTTTGCAGCTGCAAAAATCATCCTAGTGCTTCTTTCATAAGTGAAAAATGCAGGAACATGAGCATCCTCTGTTTACTTTCAGGCTCTTTTTGTTGCCCGGAAGGTTCACCTTCCTCTTGAGGATCTGAAAATATTTGAGGCCCCTTGAAGCATTCATGGGCAATGAAAAATTCCCATGTCACTCCCACCTGAGTGAGCTGATGCAAAACAACAATTTTGATGATAGAAAAATGATAAATACTATTGAGCTGTTGTGGACATGGTTTTCTTTTTGTAATCACTGTCATCCTCTCTATGTTTTTACATACGAAATAAGGAATGCTCATCATTCTGACCCTGGTGAAATGCATAAGAAATATGATGTGGTAGGCATAAAGTCAGGAGAACCTACCCTCACATGTAAAGTATCTGATGATAAGCTTCATGAGTGGAACATACTAGTCCTCCAAAAATTTGAAAGGAAACACCCTGCTAAGTTTACCATGGTACTTGGCCTTGATATAAGGTTCATAATGTTGCTTACTGATATTTTTCCTTTTGTTCCACTTTTCCCCTACATCTAACATTCTTGTGGCCTCTGCAATGATAGTTGGTGAAAGAGTGAAGTTGACCCTAGCAAGATGCACCATATTGTATCCATGTTTATCACAAACTACCTTGCTAACTCATGGTGATATTTGACCCTCTCAACCATTTCACAAAAATCAAAACAAGACTGATATCTGAAACATGTGGTGGCTAGAGGGCAAGCAAGGAGTTCAATCATGCTAATAGGTTCCTCCCTAATGATTTTTCCACATTTGTGAGGTTTCTTAGACTGCACATTTCTTTTCCTTGAGCTATCACTAAGTGTATCTTCTTCAAAACTTGATTCACTACTTCTTTCCAAGCTTGTCTTAATGATGTAATGTGATGATGGTATGGTGAACAATGATAATGGGTGGGGACAAAGAAGATGAGTATGAAGAGATTTTGCAGATGTGACGTGGAGTAGGGGAATGAAGGGAAAGATTTAGGAAACTAGGGTTTTGACTTATGAGGGATTTAGGGTTTAATGAAGGGAATTATTTTCCTAGGGGGAATAGGGAAAGGGAAAATGGAATTAATGGGTAGTTTTAGGGTAGTGAAGTTTGGGAAAAGGGAAAAAGGATGTTGGTTTTTTAATGTAGTGAAAAATTTCCAATGAGGTGAAAATTTATGAAGGCAAGCTAGGGTTTTGATTTTAAGAAGAAAAACACATGAAGAAATCATGAAGAATACTAATTTCAGCTCAAGATCGATGAAAAATTACTTGTAGGAGTGAAATGTAGCATTTGAGAGAATTTGGGATGAATTTGAGTGATTTTGGAACCTCCCTGACCAATGCACAACACATTGAGCCCAATGCGCAGCACCTGCTTGATGTGCAGTGCCTGTGTAATTTAACATTGGCAAAAACTGTATGATGTGCAACGCTCCACTGATACACAGTGCCAGGCAAACTTGCTACAAATTTTGGGTTTTCTTCCTCCTTTGCTCAATTTCCCTTCAAATCGTGATTTTGGCTCTCGACTTGATGTTTTGCACAATGAAATGAATAGCTAGCATGAATTTACTTTATAAATGATGCACTTTAATTTTTCCTCATTGCAAATCGACTTTTATAAAGTCTTAGTCACTTTTTCTCAAAAACTCTGTTTTTCATTTGAAGTTTGACTTTCTCTTGACCATTTGATGGGCTGATGCCTTGGTGTTTTTTTTTTTGCAGTGGCAGGAGTTGGCAAGGTGACCAGGAACAGTTGGAGCTTATTACATATAGAAACACTTAAATTACATGAAATTTCTTACAAAAAATGGAAAAACTCTATTTTCACCTCAAAACAAAGTTTTGAGGTAAAAAAGATTTATTAAGCATATCAAAAGTAAATTTATGATTTTATGAACTTATTTATCCTGCTCATGTGTCTGTTGACCTTTTTATTCAATTCTAGATGACCATGACAACAAGCCGTAGACCTAGTGAAACTAAACCCTAAAACTAAATGAAATGAAGTGAAATGACTATAAATGACTGAAAGTAGGTTTTGAACGGGCCAGCAGGTATATGACATGAGGGAAACTGAAATAAAACCACTACCATCAGTTGATCCATGACCTAATGGAATGCAACTGATCGAATGAGACACCTAATATGTGTGCAAAAGAGCGATTTGATCACTGATGGAAGTGGGAATACATTGACACTAACATTGGCTCCAGTGGGGATGGTAGCTCCTAGGAGGTGACAAGAACCATAGTTCTTTGGAAAAGCAGACTAATGCTTTCATCCATTGGGCAATATGGAGTCAATAACTTCAGAACACCAAAACAAATACCTTAACTCGAGACTCATAGCTAAACCGACTCAACTAAGACTCAAACAATTGACACTAAAGAATCAAAAACTGAAGCTAGACATTCAGCTTTATAGCCTTCACTTCGCACCCCAAACTAAATGAATGGTGATAGTGCAAACTTTGCAATGAAAAGAATAAAATGGTATGTACAATGACAAAATGTGATAGCAGAAATCTCCTGAGAGATAGTACCATTCATAAGCCGACCATTTACTAGCCGTCCTGGACAATATTCATCATTCATTGCTTTGAGTAGAAAAGCATTTTGACCTCTATATGTAGCAATTCTGTATGGTTCCTTCCACAGGGTCTCGAACTTGCCATGCTTGCCTTTATCCTCGTTTCTAGCATCCTACCGTAACACTATGTCTTCAATTATTGAATTGAGGCTTCTGTGATCCATAATAGTTGTAAGAAGAACTTCAGCATAAATCATATGAAGAAAGACCTTTGTCGACGCGTTTCGAACCAACCAGTGTGGTTCATCATCAGGACAAGTTGAAGAAACAGATCCAGCTTTGCATGTTAAATAGTCTAAGCAGAGCCCCCAATGGCTATCTTGACCAACGACTAATTTTGACTTTGGGACCAGAGTCAAAAAGTCATTTTTATAATATAGTTATATTCGGTGACCATTCCTTTAAAATATATAAAAACATTTATATAAATACAATAATTTAATAGGTGCTTTTGTTAATAGTTAGTTAAAAGGTTTAATAATTAAAATTATAAGTTATTAGAAATATTATAATAACAATATACATAGGGTATTTTTAGGATAATACTTAGTTAGAATTAGAACGAGAAAATAAGTCAAAAAATAAAATTTAATTAATTAATAATTAAATATAAATATAAATAAGAAAAAATAAATAAATAAATAAATAATAAAAATATAAAATAAAACTAAATAAATATAATTAAGAATGTAGCTAGTAAAGGTAAAATTTAGTTGACAAAAATCAAAATTAACAATAAATAAATAAAATAAAAGTGGGAATAAAATAAAATAAATAAAAATACATAAATATATAAAAATATAATAAAGAACATAGCTAGTAAAGGTAAAAGTTAGTTCCCCGGCTGCGGGTGATTAAATGGAGTATTAATGCAGGGGTGGCCTCCCCACTGGGCAAGTGGCAGCCCAGATCCGCCAAATGTCGAGGCAATCTTCGGGCCTGCCACCCCCATCCGGCCATTATCAATGCAGCTCTTAATTCAGGTATGCAACTTGCCGTTAGCCGCTCTATTTCTGTCATTCGCTTCGCCTCTCCGGTGCTCTGTGTGCAGTCGACCTGCATTGGGATGTTCAGTGTCTGGAATGTCGATCCATGGGTCTTTAAGAGCCAGCCTCCACTGGGTAGGCAGCCTCTGAGGTCTGTGCATTGTTTTCTTTGGTTGTGGATGATTTGCTCCTGCGCGTTAACGCTGACGATTGAGCCTTGGTTACGGTTGCTAAGGTTCAGACCTCAGCCCTCTTCTCAGAAGGCCTTGGTCTCTACCTTGGGGCGCCCGGGCTCTCTCGTCTGCTAGCTTCAGTTTGCTCTAGTCTCTGTTTGCATTGCGCCCCTCGGCGCTCAGGGAGATTCTCCGGTTCAGTTCACGGTGGTAAGTTTCGCCCCGCCCCTCTGCGTTTTTTCAAAGGTTTATTCATCACCTTTCGTGCTTCTGTGCATTAATCTGCCCCTGGACAAGGTCAATTGGTTCTTAGTGATGTGTGGCAAGGGGCAAACTAGTTTTCTGTGTAGCCTTCTGTGCAGCATCGCTCCAGGATGCCGCGTGAACGGTTCCGCCTCAGCAGTCGCAGGGGTGGTTCTAGGGGAGGCGTAAGAGGAAGAGCTTCCCCTCAGCGATCCTCACCCTCATTGGATTCCCCCTCTGAAGAAATCAGCTCCCATGGGGCTAGGCGGGGCCGAGGCAGAGGAAGAGGCCAAGGGCGGTCAGCTGCGTGCTCGCACAGCTCTCACCCCTCAACCCGCTTCTGGTTCCCATGCTCCTTGGATAATGACACTTATTATGTATCGGTGTGGATTGAGAAATGTGAACAAGCAGCCTCTCTAGAGGTCCCTACGGAGCCACAGCCACCTTCTCCAGTTCAATGTCCAAGATTGCAGCCTACGAAAGCCTCGGGTGCGGTGGCAGGACCAAGCGAGCCAACAAAGGATGATGCCCCTTACACAGATTCGAGTGCGTCCGATCAGTATGGTTGCAGAATTGTGGAGGAGCAACCATCCACCTCCGTGGATGCTTGAGCTCGTCGCCTTGCTGTTTTGGAGGTCGCTTCTGTAGTTTCAGGTCGTGTGCACGGTTGCCATAGTGCGCAGTGTTTGTTGTGGGAGAGTCTTGTTCATTTCGGGTCGGTTCAAGTCGAAGTCAGTCTATATATGTATTTACGTATGTTGGTATATCAATGTCTATATGTATCTCCTCGCTAAGGCTGGGATAGGGACTTTTTGGCATGTGTCTAGCAGTCTGGCTTTCAATGGGTTCCGGTATGTGTTTAATTGACAGTCTTAAAGTCTTTCAGTCTCTCAGCTTTTACAGTCATGGTCGGTGTTATTGTTCAGCTGTAACCATCTCAGCATGGCGGATGTAAGCTTTTTGTAACCCTTTTTGTACAATAATAGAAGTAGCATAAATTACACAAAAAAAGGTAAAAGTTAGTTGAACAAATAAAAATAAATAAATAAATAAAAATAAAATAAATAAATAATTAGATAATAATAAATAATAAATAGATACCTGGGAAAGAAAAATAAATAAATCATCAATCAATAGAAAGAACAACAAAAAAAATAAAAGGAGAGGATAGGAAAAAGACCATTAAAAAGCATAGAGCAAGACGGATAAACCCTAGGAGGAAGGAAGGCTCCAGGGTCAACAAAGAAAGCTAGAAAAGGATAACAAGGGGGAGGGGGGGCGGGGGGTGTTGAGCCTCAAACCTGCACCTTCCTATACACCCTCTTAGCCTTCTTTCTCCACTCACTTCATTCACCCAGTTGTTAAATCATTGCATTATAGTCTCAAAAGGACTGTTTATATGGTTTTCTGACTATACTTATGACTGTTGTTTGGTTTATTTTTTTTGTTGATGTAGCTGCGGAAACTGACACAAGTTTTCGCAACCAGCCTAGGATTCCGCAGCTATTTTGTTAAAAGCTGTGCTCCAGGTGTCCTCTGAAGAAACGAGCTACATGGGCAAGCTCCAGGTGGCGGATACATGGAACGTGTCCCTTCAAATCGGCCAAATCATCCATGAGAAGCCGCGGTCAACCAAAGTCAAAGACAAGGCCAACCAAAGAGTTCAGCGGTGGCACGTCACTATTTTGGGCACATGAATGATACGTGGCATAGTCCTCAGCTCACGAAGGCACTAGCACACCTGGAGATCGTTCCTGAAACATGAATCTAACAGCCAACCACTCCAAAGATTTAAGAAACATGATGACAGTTACACTAGATCTCGACTGAAGAGATCTACGTGTCTTTAGTAACGCAGTTAATAGCGTAGAAGTTGTTAGTTAGCTTTAGTATTTTGGCATTATAAATAATGCGTCATTAAACGCTGTGAAAAGGCTTTTTGATATGTAGGAACCCTGAACTGTTTATGTAATTCCACACTGCTGGTTATCTTATCACCCCACTGTTTTATATGCTGCTGTTTTAATACATGAGAAGACTTTTTTGAGTTCAGCTGTGTGATTATTTGTTGATTGGATGAAGTGGCAGAGGGCCCCTGCACGCTGAAGCCTTGTAAAGTGTTCATTTAGTTTCATTATGTTTTTGTTTTTATCATTAGCTTGTACATAATATGTTGTTTTATGTTTCTGCTGTTTATATTTTCACCTTTGTTTTCTTAGAGCTGTAAATTTATCATTGCTTTTCTGCAGATTTTCTTAGGCAGCCCGGGCAATTTTTCATCTTTTTGATAACTTTTGGCATATGAGATCATCTTGTCCTTCCTGATAACTTTCATTTTCTGAAGTTTAAATTCAGCATTGTCCTTTTTAAGCTGTGAATTGTTTATTTCTTTTTCTGCTATTTAGATATCATACTGCTCATCAATTTATGGTTTCTTTCTATGGTCAAGAGACTATATCAACAAGAAATCGGAATATTACTAACTGTAGTGTGATTTAGTTGTCATATTGCTTACTCATCGTTGCTTTCCACAAGGTAGATTGAGCTGAATGGTAAAGGACTAGAAGAGTTCAAGTAGTGTGATTAGTTTCTTTTATGCAATTTACATTTACATATCATATTGCTTGACATGTTCATGATTACTTCCCCAAGGTAGATTGAGCTAAAGGGTAAAGGATTTGAAGAATTCAAGTAGTTTCGTTTATGCAATTTACTTTCTTGCCATTTAGATATCATATTGCTTAACTTGTTCATGATTACTTCTCACAAGGTAGATTGAGCCGAAGGGTAAAGGATCTGAAAAGTTAAAGTAGTGTGAATTAGTTACTTTGCTTTAAGTTTGAGTTGTTTTTCAGTTTTTGCTTTCTTTTCATTTCAGCAGCAAGGATACTGGGCCATTGTCAT
>APFE030208831.1:132525-153564 GCA_000404065.3 Pinus taeda
GCAGGTTTTCTTAGGCAGCCTGGGCAAATTTTCATCTTTTTGATAACTTTTGACATATGAGATCATCTTGTCCTTCCTACTAACTTTCATTTTCTGAAATTTAATTCCAGCATTGTCCTTTCCAAGTAGTGATTTGCTTATTTATTTTTCTGATTTTTAGATGTCATACTGCTCACCAATTTATGGTTTCTTTCTATAGTCAAGTGACTCTATTAGCAAGAAATCAGAATATTACTAACTGTAGTGTGATTTAGTTATCATATTGCTTGACTTGTTCATGATTACTTTCCGCAAGGTAGATTGAGCTGAGTGGTAAAGGATTTGAAGAATTCAAGTAGTGTGACTAGTTTATTTTATGCAATTTAATTTCTTGTCATTTAGTTATCATATTGCTTAAACTTATTCATGGTTTCTTTCCACAAGGTAGATTGAGCTGAATGGTAAAGGATTTGAAGAGTTCAAGTAACGTGATTAGTTTCTTTTATGCAATTTACTTTCTTTCCATTTAGATATCATATTTCTTGACTTGTTCATGATTACTTCCCACAAGGTAGAATGAGCTTAAGGGTAAAGGATCTGAAGAATTTAAGTAGTGTGAATTAGTTGCTTTGCTTTAAGTTGTAGTTGCTTTTAGTTTTTACTTTCTTTTCATTTCGGCAGCAAGGATACTGGGCCATTGTCATTAGTTCACTATTTGATGCATTTATTTCCTCTCAAGAATTGATTTCATTTTAGTTATTTTAAAGCTTTCTTTTGAGCACTTTCAAGTTTGAGAAAATCACTATAGAAACCATCACCATACTTCACTTTCACCCTCGCCATCACACATTAGGGAAAGATAAATTCAAAAACAAACTAAAAAGCTCAAAAACGACAAAAGACTAAGGAAATGGTTATTTAGTACATATAGTACACTTCACTTCGTCAGTTTACGAACCCGGGTTGACATTTTAAATAGCAATTTAGATCACACTAAATTGACCAAACAACAACATTAAGCAAGGATCTAGAGCTAGCTCTGGAATTCGGGATAATGGACAAAGGAAGGACGACATGTGGCAGCAGGAGTACAGGAAGGCTACGGCAAGAGCAGCTGGGAGGATATTGGAATAATGACGCATAAAGCTGGTAGGTCAAGTGACACCACTTCCTGAGATAGGGAGGCCGGAATGCCTGACGGAAAATTAAACGGCCAAGTGGAGGCCCGGTTGATAGGACAACGAGTTAATAAGCCTGAGGAAACAGATGGAAGGCTCATTCAGTTTGGTAAGAACGATGAAAAAGAGCAAAAAGGCGCCTGCTCAACTCTGCGACTAGCCCTCCTCCTCGGCTCCGGCAATAAAAGGTGGTCTATCGTCTTCGTCCTTCAGACATTATGCTTCCTCGTTTCTTCGTTCTCTTTGCCTGGCTAGAAATGCTCTGCCCTTGCGTGCAGAATCCCAGTTGCAGAGATGAAAATGGCCCCCCAGGTACTCTTTTGTTTCTCCTATCCTCCTCCCGAGATGGGAAGGGTTTGCTTCATGCTAGTTTTGTGCCTTGTTCTGAGAGTCAGGCTGCGTGGGGGGCTTTGACGAGTCTTGCCGCGCTCCAGGAGAGTCCTCGCACCCCTGGTCTTATCTGCTCCCTAGTCTTCTTCCGTGGTCTCTACCACAATTTCTATTCTTTTCCGCTGGCTAAACCCGACAGGTTTCGCCACTTCGCCGGGTGGGGGTTTCTTCGGGCTTCTGTGAGAAGGTGGTGGATCTTTAGCCGCCGCGCCTGGAATGGTGTTGCTATAAGGACCCAGGTATTCATAATTATTGAGCATGCCACTTCAAATGAACAGGCCTCGATTGTGCTCAATATCTCTCGCACTGACTTGTGGTTTTCTACTGTGACAAGTCGAAAAGCTTCCTCAATTCCCAAGCCCCAGGTCCGTGGTAAGATGGTTCCAAGGAAGACAAATTCTACTAAGAAAAGGGAAGATGGCACTAGTAGCCATTCAAACAAAGGGGGCAGGAAGCCTGACTCTGAAAGCTCCTTCACCTGATAGATGGATACATGACTGGCATTTCTCCTGAGGTCCGTTCTCTAATCCATGGGTGGGAGCGCGAGCTGCGAGAAATCAACGCGAACCAAGAGATCCCCCGCGAGGACTGAGAAGTGATCACAGACCCAGGCACCTCAAGAGGCAGGAACACGTTGTTCAACAAAACGCTCCAATTCTACTGGATCGTGAAACACGTGGTTGGCCAGGCTATGGAGGTAAAACAGGCTATTCGAGAAGAGGAGGATGAAGAGCGCAAACAGGCAAAGGAGCTCCTCAAATGCCAACTAACGAAAGAATCAGCCAACATAAAGAACATTCTCCTGAAAGAGATTGCGGTTGTCCAAGTCCAGGCAGTAGGAACCATTTGCTGCTAAAAGACATGGACCAATTGGTGCTGGAACTCAAATGGGCCATAGAGCAGAAGATCCTGAAGTCGGGCGCTATCGCCCCTAAGCCTGCCCCGGTTAACTTGTCTGACAAAGATTAGTTGTGTTGTGTCTTCTTTTATTTATTTTGTTGATGAATACGAATTGTATCTGGGTGTCCAGTTATGTTAATTTCGTTAGCCTAGATTTTAATAGGCGAAACAATGGTTATGACAGGAAGAAGGAACATAACATATTTAAATTTTGGTTAGGTTTTAAGGCCGAAAGGTGACGGTCTAGTTTCCTTCGAGCAAACCTGCCACCTAAACTCTAGTATCCTATAATTTTGTTGTTATCTGGAATGAAGAATGCCTAACTTTACAAAAAAAAATATCCAAACTGTGCAAAAAAAAGTAATGGAATTCCTTGAAATTCATGCCATGCCGATTCTGGAAATCTAAGAAATTACACAGAGATTTTCCATCCTTTCTGTGCATATATTGGACGGTGACATTGTATTGAATGGGGGAAGAACTATTGATGCTGGCCAATCAAGAATTATGAATATTAATCTGTGGAGAAAAAGACACTGTGTGGATAGCTTTCAGGATAAAGTTACATGTGTAGTGTAACTGGAGTGCTCTTGGTTACATGGGCTGAGTGGCGCTATTGGGTTTTGTTTCCTGTTTTTTCCCATTTCGTTGTTGCATGAAGTTTGCATCACCCATCAAATCTTGTCCAATCTTTTATATTGAAAAGTTGTTTTTCCAAAAGCGATGAAGTGAACGAATACTAATTGACTTTAGAATTAAAGTTGAGAATATGGAAGTTAAATCCCAAATGCATGACCTCCTGAAATACTGAATCAAAAGCGACAACGCGTGCAAACAAAAAGGAGGTGATCGTGTAATAGATATATGGTTTTTAGAGTCCAGTTATGGTAAATACTTCTTTCAAGTGCTTATTAAATGTTGGATGTTTTATTTCTGTGCCATGAACTATCTTTACATCTATCCTAAACTGTGAATGTGTTAATCCTTTTGGTGAGCACGTTGGTCCAGTAAGTTGATCTGATATGCGTAAGAATGTGTTGGTGTGATTTGCTGGTATGGTGCACGTGAGGCATTTAAAATAAACGTTGGCTGAAGCTATACATTAAAGGGAGCCCAATAAGTGTTGAAATCCTTTTATTATATGTTATTATTGTATGGTTTATACATTATGATGGGAATGTACACATTGAATTCTCTTTATGAAGTGCGTATGTATGGTATATGATGACATTGCCATGATATACAATATATGATGAGTAGTGGCTTATATGCTCAGATTGAAGGTAGAAAGTTTAAAATTAAAAGTAGTATTTTATGGAGGATAGTTCAATCATTTCCTACCTTAACAACTTAAGCACTATTACACGTTGATTGTAATAGTGGTGCACCTGTTATGGCTCTAATTGGTGGAGTATTAGAGTTTTTGAAAACTCTTATACAATCTACTATTGATTTGGTTTCAATAAATTTTATATGTGCATTGAAGACAAATTTATGCCAGTAGAAGAGTCACAGTTGTAGGAGCAGTTTCGAGTTTGAACAAATTTATGCCATTCAAAGAATGAAGTTAGCAAATAAAAGGTTTTTCCAGTAGGAACACATAATGGTATTTTGGCATTTTTTTTTGCAACAGGTGTTGAGATATAAAAGTTTTCAATAAGAACTAATCTGCATTGTCTAGTTTTTTGGCTCCTTGCAAATTTTGGGAAAGAAACAATTATAGTGTTGAATGAATAATTAAGCTGCTTCCTGGTATGCTTCAAGACATTGCAGAAGGCTTAAAGTTTGTATACTTACAATATTTTCAATTAACATAATTTTGTGGCGCTTGTGTGTAATGTGAAATACAAGCAACCTGTAGATTTGGAGGTCAAAGGGATACAAATACAATCTACATATATATGAATTGATTCCTTGTTACTTCGACTGCTACATAAGAGTTTGGTGGGCTGAATAAAGGCAATGATTGTTTTGACAAATAAAAGTAGTCTTTTGTGCAGAAAAGTTTAGTCGATTGTATTGTCAGAACATAGTGTTGGTCATGAGTAAACTCTTATTTTTATGTAAGGGATTTTAATTGGTGCTTTCTGGCTGCACACTGATCAGTTGTTGCACATTTATAAAGGATATTGATGTGTACTATTAGTGGGTATTACTTTTCTGCATTGAGTAGTAGTTGTGATAAGTTTTTAAGGTGTAATTCTGACATTGAAGAAAAAAAAGTGGCCAAAATCAATAAAGTATGAGAGTTCCTCAAAACTCTGATATTGTCTACAACTCATGATACATTAAAAGTTAGCAAAGTTTCTCTCACAAACATTCAGGTCTGTCTACAAAATGCACAAGAGAAAATTGATTTTTTGTAGCTCGAATCTCAACTATAGCAAGAAGAATTAAAACAGAGAAGTCATCGTTTTAAACCTGTTTATGTTCAAAATATTGAAACAGACTCCCATAAAGTAGCAGTTGTACATGTAGATGCAGAAGTTCAGTTTGTACTTCCCAAGCCCACCATTAGACCTTGGAAAGAGATTGTCCATAACAAGCACAAAACTGGTCTTGGATATGACAAGGACATGTCCTTTCATATTCCAGACTACTCCAAACCAATCCAATTTCAAAGTGTTGGATTCATTCATGACAGTTCACCTTCTCCTCATGACAGTTCACCTCTAGTTGTTCTAGATTCTGCCCCTCTTCCACAACAGCTACGATAGATTGTGAAATTCCAACACTGTGATCGAGTTGGCCATCTGAAAGATCACTGTTTTGATCTTCATCCATGTAAGCATTATCATAAAACCAGTCATTCTTGAAACAAATGCTTCATAAACAAACGTCCTGCAAGAAAAAATATTCATCTTGGATGGATCGCTTCTTGGAAATGGGCATCAACAGCCAAGAAGATATTCCAATCACATGTAAGAACTTGTTCCAGAGTATTGAACAGTCTTGCAGTTGAGTTTTCTCCATCATCTTACCTTGTATCTTATAGGGGGGGAAGTGATGGTCATCTACAAGCTTCAAAGCCACATCAAGTGAGCCTGAGCCACAACCTTCCATACCAGATTTAGAGTTGTATCCAGAGACAAAGATTCCCCTGAGAATGCCTTCAGTTGGTAATCTAGGACACTTCCTCTAGCAGAAGATTTCAATTTCTTGCTAGTTTCGGAAGAATTCCAGAAATAGAGTTGGGGACACTTCCTCTAGCAGAAGACTTCATATTCTTGCCAGACTTGGAAGAGTTCCAGGAATTGCATTAAGCATTCTAGAGTTGTTGGTCATCCTTAAACCATCACAGGTTGAGACTTCCCTTTTCAGGTTGAAGTTCTCCCTTTTATGCGGGGTGAGAACCTCCCTTTCATGGTTGAAGGTTTCCCTCTTCAAAACATAGGAGCACTTCCTCTATAATAGAAGACTTCAGCTTCTTGCCAGTTTTGGAAGATTCTAGGAATTGCACTAAGCATTCCAGTGTTGGTGGTCATCCTTAAACCACCGCCCTTTATACCAACATTTCAGAGAGCACATTCATCCTAGTGCTGCCATGCATTTTTTGCACATCTTGTATTACAGCTCTCTTCTTGGACTCATACATAACCCTTCGGATTAAGGGGGGGGAATGTTGGACACCTAATCCTCTATGGGTTAGTGTGGAAGCTGAATAGACAAACAAAGTCCAAGAGACCTTGGGATGTGGAACCCAACAGTCAAACCATGTACTATAAATGTATATCATTTGTTAATAAAAAATGTACTCTCATGTTTTATCTTTCATATTCCTTTGTTACTCATGTGTGTTTAACAATATAATCAAATTTAGAGGAAGATAGTTGGGTTTCTATAACTAGAAATATGGGAAAGAACTAATTTATGTCTTAATTCTGATTTTATATACAAAATCCCAAAGGATTAGTTAACATTTCCTCCCTTAATTCAAAGGGACTTTTGACATGTCCGATAGAGATCTAAATTTTTTAAACTTTTTATCTAGAAGTTACTCTGAAGTAGCACAATGTGTGAGATGAATTATTTTGGCCTCAACATGATGTTGAATCAAATGATACTTGGTATTGATATGATTAATTCGATCATTAAATTTTGGATTCTTGGCCAATTGAATTGTAGAAGAATTGTCAACAAATAGAGGAGTTGAAGCCTTTTATTTATCGTGTAAATCTTCAAGTATTTTGTGAAGCCAAATTATTTCTTTTGTAGCTTGAGCTGCTACAACATATTCAAATTCGGTTGGTAGAATCAGTAAGAATAGATTGTTTTCATGATCTCCAACTGATATTTGTTGATCCAATATGCATAAAATAACCAAAAGTTAAGAATCCATGCTCTTTATCACCATCAAAATCTAAATTTGAATAACCAGTAAGATAGAAGTCTAAAACTTTAGATTATTTGATGTCATATGTTTGTGTTCCTTTTAAATATTTAAGTATTTTTTTTTCTCACACCCAATGCTCTTCACAAGGTTGATGCATAAATATGGAAACTATCCCTATAACAAAATATATATCACGACGAGTAGTAGAAAGATAAATCAAACTTCGAACAAGTTGTTTGTACTTTGTTGGACCTTCAAATGGTTTGCCTTCTTCTGAGGTAAGTTTCAGATTTTGTTCCATTGGAGTAGCAACATGATTACAATCCATCAGTCCATATTTTCTCCATAACTTTCCAACGTATTTCCTCTAAGAGGTAAAAATATGTTGAGGTTTTTGATAAACTTCAATTCCAAGATAATAATGAAGTAAACCTAAATCTTTCATATCAAAAAAAGTTGCAATTCCTTCTTAATGGATGATATATAGTCATCATTGTTCTATGAAATCATCAAATCATTAACATAGACAACTAGATATGCAATTGATCTTGCAACCTTCTTAACAAAAATAGTTGCATAATCTAGGTCAAAATTCTTATAATTTAACTTAAGAAGATGTTCAGTTAGTTTCTCATACCATGCATGAGGTGCTTGCATACCTTTGTTCTTTACATTTGAAATTTAGGAAATAATTTTTTACATCATATGATGAATTTTCCATCATTTCTGAGTTGTAATAGAAAACAAAGTTCTAATAGTGCCCCATTTAGCTGTAGGAGAAAATTTTTAAGTGTAATCAATACCTTCTTTTTCTGCATATCCCTTTGCTACAAGTATCACCTTGTACTTGCCAAGTGAACCAACAACTTTATATTTGGTTTTAAAAGGCCACTTTCAACCAATGGGTTTGATGCCAATAGAAGGATCCACCAACCTCCAAGTGTCAGTTTTAATGAGTGCATTATATTCCTTTTGCATTGCATTTTTCTATGTATTACAACTAACACCTTCTTCGAAACAAGCAGGTTCACCATCAACAAAGAAATTATATTCAAAAACATGAGAATAGTTACCTAAAGAAATTAGAGCTTCAAAATCATCATATTTTATTAGAAAGATTATGATACGAGTTGATCTTCGTAGTGGATGTTCATCTTGTGAAGGAAGTTTCTCATCTTATGAAGCAGACTCTTCTGGAATGCGAGTACTTTCTTTCCATGTAGAAATACTATTGTCCAATTTTTCTTCAACAAAACTATTATCATCATTGAGAGGAAAATTTATTGAAGGAAAATCTACAGACTGATCTAGAATGGGAATCCTCCTTACAAGATGTGGACGATTATTATCCAATTCATAATAAAATTTCTTATACATAACTTGTCTAAATGATTAAGTTGCCTATAAACTGTGGATGTATCTTTATCATATTCAATAAATACTACACCTATTGACAAATTAATCGTCTTATTCTCTTCATCATACAACCTGTATGCCTTAGAAGTCACAGAATAACCCAAAAATATACTTTTTCTGCTTCTCACACTCAACTTATTTTTTTGTCGCTTAGGAATTAAAGCATAACATTGAGAACCAAAAAATTTGAAATGTTGAACAACATGAAGACGATTATAGCAAAATTCATATGGAATTTTATTGTTTACACATAAGATGGACAACGATTTATGATATTGGCTACACAAAGTATTGTTTCTCCCCAAAGCATCAACTTTACATTTTTAAAGAACATCATTAATCTTACCATATTAAGAAATGTTGTGTTCATTCATTCTACAACACTATTTTGTTGTGGATTATAAGGAATTGTGGTTTGGTGTTTGATGCCATTCTCTTGCAAATAATTTTCAAAAGCATGTAAAGTATACTCTCCACCATTATGAGTTCTCAGAGTACATATATTAAGTTGACCTTCATTATAATCAAGAGATGAAAATTTTTAAACATATTAAAAACTTGCGACTTTTCTTTAAGAAGATAGACCCACACATCCTCGAATAATCATCAATAAATGTCAACGTATATTTATTACCATTAGTTCTTGCAATAGGCATAAGTCGCACATAAATCTGAATGTATAAGAACTAATTTTCTTGAAGCTCTAGAAGTAGAACTTTGAAAATATTATTTATGATGTTTCCCCAAAATACAAGCATTACATGGAGTAAGTTTTCTTGGAACTATGAGCAATAAAATTGAACACAGTATCATTTTGTTGGACCAAATGAGTAGTATTCAATGCAATGTATGACATACCTTTCAGCTTTAAGAGTTTTTCTTCTTCCACACCACTCATTACAGTCTCGTTATCAGTTGCTCTTCAAATCTCCACTTTGCCATCAAATATGTGTATTGAATGTCCTTGTTGTCTAATATGTATAAGAGATAATAAATTCCTTTTAAAATTGTGGATTGTAAAGAATATCATGTAAGATATAATATGCAAGTCTTGGGATATTTAATTGAATAAATATGAACCCTGATGGTTTAATTTGAGATTCATCAGCAAAATAAACTACTCCATCAATGTTATCACTATTTTTTTAAAACAAATCTCTCCTAAAGGTCATAATACAAGTAGCACCTATGTCTAAGATCCAATTGTCATAAATAAATAAAAGAAGGTACTAAAGACATCATCCATGTTAAAATTAAAATGGGAAACAACATAGTGTGCATTCTCATAAGATTGTCCTTTATTTGGAGGTGGTTGATCTTTTTTTTTTTTCAAATAGCAGTGGTATGTCCAACTTTACCACATCTAAAGCATTTGATAGTTGTTTTATCAGTAAATTTTATTTTTTATTTATCATTTTGCAGTTTATCTCCCTTATTATTTTTGCCCCTGTTGCCTCTATAATTCCTTCTACCCCAACCTTTGCAACCCTTATTATTTCTAGTTGATTCTTCTTGATATTTTTTATCCTTTTGAGCAAGACACAAAGTTTCAGCATTAGAATTAGTAGGGTTTCTTTCTTGCCAAAATCCTTCTCTCTTTTTGCAATTTTTCCTATCAAAATCTAAGTCTTTTAACTGTCAACTAGTTTAGAGAGATTACAGGTAGTGTGAATAACCAAGGTAGAGGATTTTTATAAAGGAAGTAAGTTGTAGATTAGAGAAAATTTTAGAGGCTAATATTCACAGGTGGGCTAATTTTCTATGTTTTTTCCAAAAAAAATTCACTAACTTCATTTTTTTCTATGAATTATTCACCCAAATATTAAGGTATAAAATTATTTTCCCTTAAGAATCACCAAAATTGTATATAGAGACTATATAAAATTATTAGAATACGAAACAAATTAATTTAGATATTGCATATTATGCACTAGTGAGACTGGCCAAGATTTCTAGATGTTGGGACAAATTTCCATCCTTAAAATTTACATTGTTGTTGATCAAACTTAACACCAATAGATTCAATTTCATGATTGATGGTTTTAATTTCAGAAGCAAATTTCAATTGATCATTATCTTTCATCTCGAGATTAGACAACTTCAATAATTACTGAATTATCTCCAATTCCGAATTTGAATCATAAATCTTTTTCATTTTCCTAATGCTTCATATGTTTTCTTAATTTGAATAATATTTTTCCTTACCTCTTCTAAGAATGAAGTAGAGATTAAAGCATATGCCTTTTTATCCTTACTCTCCGAGATTGCTACTTGTTTTTCCTCATCATGTGGCTCTGTTTTATTGTCATTTTTTCCTTCACAAACTCCATCCCATGGATCATTAAGAGTAAGTGTATTTTTAATTTTTATATGCCACTCCTGATAATTTTCCTTTCCAGAAATGATAACGTCAACTAGAGAAACCAATGAATTCATTTTTGCAAAAAAAATTAACAGTCAAAATTGTGACTGTACAAAAATTTTCCTGATAGAAAATAATTTATTTAATAATAGGTAAACTACCTTTAAATTGAAGTGGAGTGATACATCAGAACATGTTATCTCCCATTCAATAATTTCTTTTTAATCTAGCGCAGATTGTCTGTTCGATTTTATTCAGTCTGTCCATTAGCCGAAATCGCAACTTCATCAAAGTTAACACAACAGATCAACGATAGACAATAGGTATAAATCAATGGTGTGATGAAACACAATTATTAAAAAGAGGTGGTCCCACATACGTGTAACGGTCGAGCAAGATCGATGGTTTTGGAGCAACTCCCGATATATTCAAAGGTGCCCGACCTCACATTGCTTGCCGAAATTTAATGAGTGAGGTGGTCCCGGAAGACAGCTTGACAAAACCTCTCATCACTTTAATTAACAATGCTAATTCAATACAGGGGAACCCTCCCCAATTTCAAATACAACTAGAAGTGATTTTGAGGGTGGTTTTCAAAACCAAAAGGGTCACGCGTTGTCCCTCGCACTGAAAACACTATCAAGCCAGCAATTTGTGGACTCTTAGCTACACCAAATGTGTTTCCAACTCATCCACCTCCG
The DNA here is from genome assembly GCA_000404065.3 of Pinus taeda. NCBI lineage: Eukaryota > Viridiplantae > Streptophyta > Pinopsida > Pinales > Pinaceae > Pinus > Pinus taeda. The sequence goes on from APFE030208831.1 coordinate 143,785, forward strand.
TCCACCTCGACCATAGCAAGACTTGTCCTCATCAATGGAGTTCGAACCAAGCATAAATAAGCACAATCACTTCAACGCTTTCCAAACCTTGCACACTGATACCACTGTTAAACATGCCTTGAGAACTTCATGATAAAAACAAATGGTATTCTTCATCTTTTGATTAATAAAAAAATTGATATTTATACCATCAAATTAAGAGAAAGACAGTTATGTCCCCTTAACTAGAAATACTGGAAATAACTAATCTATATCCTAACTATAATCTTATATACAAAATCTCGAAAAATTAGTTAACATTTAAAAAAATATTTATCTAAGTTGTAATTGATTTTATACGTACCTCATGCCTCGCACATTGTGTACCTCCATTCAAACTACTCTTATTCCTAGTTCTTTTTTTCATCTCCATATTGTAGGATCATGCCAGCTCTACATTTCCATGTCACCATAGCTTTAGCCAAGTCAAATAAACTATTTGACCTTCATGTCTACCTATGACTACACATTGAATAGATGATTTCAATAAATCTAAACTCTAGTTAACGCATGAAGCCAAATTTGGTGTCATTTATTTTCCACGTCCACGCAAAATTATTTTGGTGTCCATTTTTTCAAGAAGAAAAAATCTAAATTATATTATACTGGTCCTGTATAAACGGTGGCAGAAAATATATATCTTGTATTTACGTATATCATATTCTAGGGGGAAAACTCTGTGCAAAAAACTACAAAATCTCAGATAAAAAAGATAAGACTTATGCAAAGGCTAATAAAAAGTAAAATAGATATAAAGTGACTCACCTCATCATAAAATGCCATTCCTCTTGAAATCTTAAGATTTCAATTTTACAAGACTTAATCTTAAGACATATACCGTTTACAGGCTTCTTCGATAAATATCGAAACGTTGAACTTCCTCAATGTAGTTATGCATATGGAGGAGGGCATCTCATGTGCACAACCACACAACAAGGACCTTGCCTTTCTTTTTCTCGCATTAGCCATTTTGTTGTTACTTTAAACATACGAAAAAGTCTCTCCTACCCTCTAAATTAGGAAAACGTCATATCCGAGAGGTTTTTAATGTTTGCGTTCTAAATATTATTCACATTAATTACATTTTACCCCTTTCCTATCATATTAATAATTCTTTTAAAACCCTCAATGGTTTAGTGGTTTAGCCATTGGTAGAGTGAATAAAATCTTCAACTTAAATTGTTCATTAGTTCAGTGATCAAAGAATAAAACTTAATGGGAGTGTAATGTGATATGTGTTATTTTGATTTTTCCCCTTTTGAGTTACTTAATCTAATATGAAGGATATATATATTTTGAATTAAAAAATAGAAAATAATAGAAAAATATAAGTTTATTATGTGATTTATTTTTATTTAAAGTAGTTATTATATTTCAATTATTACAAATATTATCAATAGCTATTGGGTTATTAATGGGAAGAACAGTATATGCTAGTGGGAGGAATGCCATACACTGACCCAGCCCATTAATGACCTAATAGCTACATACTTAGGCCATTAATGAATCAATAGCTACATATATATTTTTAGGTGCTAGGCATGGCCTATATTGAAATTAGGATGTAACAATTTCAAACCTAATAATCCAATACCTACATACCCAATCCATTAATGAATCAATAGCTACATATATATTGTTAGCTGCTAAGCCTATCCTAAACCCATTAATGAGTCAATAGCTACATATATATTGTTAGCTACTAAGCCTATCCAACATTGAAATTAGGGTGTAACAATTTCAAATCTTTAAAATTTAAAGATTATTTGGATGGCGTCGATCTCATATTCTTTGAATTTGTTTCATCGTAGTCTCTATCTGATGGATCTAATTCATTAATGGGATCATGGATGGTCACAATTTTACGTTGCAAGATTTTTTTATGCCACCTGAATAATTTTGGTTCTCAACATCATCTGTTGTTCGATTGCTTGCGGCCTCAGATCCTTGGTTTATCATTATTGCTATACCAACTTTGAAGGTGAGTCACAATTGTGTATCTGTGTGCAGTTGGACAGTGATCCTGATTTAGCAAAAGCAGCTCTTTAATTCAAAGAGAGGGTAAATTGAAATTATACAGACTTTGAGCAAATTTTCAATTGAATTATTTAACAAATTTACAATTTCTTTTTTGGAAGAGTAGTACCATATAATCATCGATGAACGAGGTTACATATGTCCATTACATTATGTTTATACTTTGAGTTGGTTGATTAATTTTCTAGTCACATCTTTGATTGTGTCAATTAATGAATTTGCACCCAAATGTTCTTTTACCCGATCTTCTCGTGTATATCTCTTAACTGAAGAAACCTTAAAAATATATCATTTTTGTTTTAAGAAACCCTCTAAATATATCAACTTATAAATAGATCCTATTGATATGAACTATATGACAATATCTTGGTATAAGATCACACCAAAACAATTGTTTCGATTAATAGAAGAATATTCGAATTTGAATGTATTGAAAAACAACTTTCAACTTATGTGGTGGAGATCTCACTTTGTTTTCTTTAGCCCTGCTGAGATTGAAAACTCCTCCAGAGAAGCACACCATTTCACAAAGCATGCAAGAAACACGAGTGGTATGTAAATGGAAAAATATATAGAAACACATCTAGGAAGAATAATGGAGTTGCTCATTGATGACAACATTTCACATAGCATGTAAGAAACACTAGTGGTATGTAGATGGAAAAAAATATGAAACACATTTATGAAGAATAATGGAGTTGCTCATTGATGAAGTGTTTGGATCGATAGTGAAGTTAAATCAATGTGAAATTATAGAGATGGGAAGGAAATAAAAAAGCGATGTATATTATGAATGTCATGGCTGTCCCTACTTAACAAATTGCAAACCTGCATATGGTGATGAATTTATGAAACTTCTTATAGTAATTAATGAAATAGAACTCATACTTTGTCCTAGAGGCGGATTTAGCTCGCTCGCACAGTTAAACGTTTGATTTTGTGTTTATAATTTTTTTCTTGATTACATTGATACACGCCTATCCGTGTATATCAACTATATTTATTAATGTAGTTGTGCTACTATATGTTTTTATTAGCACAATTTGATTGATTATTTTAATTTTTTGGTTTAAAATATGGTGATAAATTTTTTTGTGAGATTGTGAAGTTTCATTATTAAAATGCAATTTTGAAGTGTAAATATATTAATGCCTTAAAAATTACTACAACACTCAAATTGGACATATCACAAAACTCAAACTTACCATTCTAAAAAATTTGTGCCAAAATGCTAATGAAATAGACTAAAAAATATACTCAAAGATAAAAAGTATTAATTAATTAAACTATGCTATTATAATTTTTAAAAAACCTTAGTTTTTTTCCTTTTATATATATAGTATATAATAAAATAATATCATTATTGGAAATATAAAATCATGTGGCTGATTAAAAAACACACACATATAATAATAATATATTAATATGATATGATTCATGTGTTGATTAAACAGTTTGGTTGAAAATCTATAATCCCTTTACTAATATATATATAAAAAATCAATAATGTTCTTTCAATTAAAATGTGAATTTGCAACAATTTGTCCTTCATTTGATCATGAGTGGCCACTAGGACATTTAAATAGAATTAATTTGAGGATAAATAGATATAAGTATAATCATGTTAATAATATAATATAGATGAGAGAATTCATTGTAATTCATTTACAAATGAATGAATGATATGGTTCCATGTGGCATACCTTGGGGTACAATATGATTTTTGGGTTTTCCCTTGTATTCTTAATCACCTGATAAAGATTTGTATGTGTTTGTCAATTATAATTTCATCATTATGAATCTTCTCTGTGTTAGTTAGGTAGTTAGAGTAAACTTATCTTGTTAATCATGTGGTGAATATGTTTATGTGTATATTGTGTTAGGGTATTTTAGACTGTCTTGTTTAATCACATGTGATATGTATATGTATGCTAGCTAAATGTTATCATTAGATCCTCTTGGGTTAGGTTATTTAGAAACTACAATCTAGTTCTCTCACGAGATAAAATTTGCTCCTAGTGAAGGTAACTGTGTATGAGAAGTTCAGACATGATACAATGAGTTTATGTTAATATACATAAACAATGACCTACCATTCTAGTAATGTATCCAAATATTATATGGGTGAACATGTAGAATTTATCTATTAATATTCTTATAGAGTTTTGGGTTATTGCCACCTAATAATTTTTTTATTTTGTTTTATTTTTAGTAATATTGTCATCAAGTACAACGTAATATATGTCTTAGATAAGAGAGCTGGATTATTGTGCTCATAGTAGTGTAATACTCTAATAATTTTATCTATAGTTAGATTGAGAGAATCAGACTTCAAGTCCATCTTCAACACTAGACAGTGTATGATGGGCCAGGCACCAAAGAATAGCGCAAATATGCGAGAGAGCAGCATGCACTTACTCCGGTGTGATTCCATGAATTGTTTTGGTTGATCCAAATGAATATAAGACAAATTCAAAAAATAAAAATAGAATAACTAACATAATAAAAAATACAAAAACTTTGGAACTAAACTTTTTTTCCTCGATTACATGTCAATATCTGGTTAGGCATGTGTACCCTTAGTAAAGTCTAGAGTGACAAGGGTGATCATGCAGAATTTTTTGATTGGTTTTGAAGTATCTCTCATTCAAGTTTAAAATGGGGATTGTTAAGTAAACTTGACTTAGTAAAAGAGCCAAGGTTGTTAAATCAATAATGGTGGTTTCAGGCACCTCATATTGGTGGTTTGTGGAATTAACCTTGTGCTATTGGTGATATATGGTATTGCATGTATTTAAAACCTTTAAAAGGCTTGAGGATTCTCCATTGCAATTTCCTAGAGTTGAGTGGAAGGCTTAGTGGGCCTAGCACTAGGGTGTTGACCAAGTTGGTTGAATTTAAGTCAAAAGATAATAGATCTATTATTATGGTGGGTTTTCTCCTGGTTTTGGTTTCCCATAATAAATCATGGCATGTAGGGTTTATTTGTTGTTGTTATATATGATTTCTTATTTGTCTATTTTTCTTGTATTTTTTATCTCTAAAAATTGGTATCTCTAACAACCATGACTCTCTTACTCAGTCAAATTTACCTAATCCCCCCTTAAAACTTAACTAGGAAATTCTTTAAATCAATCTTGAAAAATCACATGTCCACTCCTATCACTTTAGGATTTACCATAGGTATGCATGCCTACGCCTATTTTATAGTCACAAGCCCACTTACATGTAGTTGAGAACAAAATAAGTTTATATTATATTTATATATAGATATATATATAATATTATAGTATATATAATATAATTAATATACTAGTTATATATATATATCTTTCCATTCTCTTGCTTTGGCCACCTAATGCTCTCCTCCTACAGATTTCTTTCTTGGTTGCATTCTCACCCCACCACTTATAATTCCCATAGCGTTTCTCATATCCACAAACATGCAACTTGTTCGGATTTGCAACCTCTTCCTCCTTCAGCCATGTCATTTGATCTCTTTTTAAATTTTTAATATCATGGTGAAAGACAAATGATAACATAATAGGCACACAAAATAAAAATCATAAGAAATTCACAAAAGAAAATTTGCATGGCCACATCCACCAAAAAATGACCAAGCATTTTTTTACGTCATAAGAAAATTCATCTTTTTTATAGTATTTATATTACTTTTTACCATGTCCTCACAATGGATGAAAGGAAATTTATAATAGAGTTGTCATGCCTTTAAATAAGATATATTGCATGATAATATCATGGAAAAAAACATGGGTTATCGAAAGCTCAAGCCAATAAACTCCCAATAGTTAATTGAATCTATGACCAAGTCAAGTTTACCCTAATTACCCTCCCCCCTTCAAGTTGAATTGGGAAGATTAACTTGATTTTTACTAAATAACATATAAAAAAGCTACCATCCATTAGAATACATCGATAATGAATCGTTGTATCCTCCAACTTTCTAGGACATGTTTCTTCTACATGGATCATCAATCATCTCACATTCCCCCCCTCAAGCTAGCTTATGAGTACAACTTTCATCCTTGTATCTATTCAAGTGGTTCATTCGACAACTTGAAAAATATAAATCCATGCACCACAACACTATAACATGTATGCCAAAATGATATGTCTTACAACAAACTAACCACATGCTAGCATACAAGTATATCTACCACCCTCATACCTATTCAAGTGGTTCATTCCACAACTTGAGACATCATGTGCTAGCACACCATATAAAATCTTGAACAACAGATATAACAACAACCTTGGGGAATACTTTCCACCCGTGGCTAGGATTTACAACTTGGACCAAACACTCTAGGATGTTCATGCACTACTACGACTCTCCATAACATGCTAAATCCTTCATTAGGACTCAACGCCATAAGTCCATCTACACTCTCTCATCCATGCAGTTACAAATACTTTATGAGCCTATGTCAATACATAGCTCACACATACTCTTCAATATCTACTTAACAGTTATGTACTATGCACCTCTCACATTGACCTAGCCTTCCAACATAACAAACACTTTCTAAATCCATGTGATCTATGATTTTCCCAACTGTCAAAATTGATCCTACACAGAGCCATTTGAACAACCACTAAACCACTTTTATTGTCTCTCAATTTCATAGTAACATATGTCATTAATATTCAAATTTTGGGATTCAAGGTGCAGTTGCACACCACTACTTTCTGCTCCTTCAATGAAGCATTCAGTCTCTTTTCTTCAACCTGGCCATCACCTTTGGGTTATACATCCATTCCCTTGCTCCATGCTCACATGTATATCTTGTGTGACCATAAATTCTACTCCTCCTATGCCATTCTATCACCTTGGTTTCCACATCCCTAAGCACCATCAATAATACAACCATCAATATCCTCACTTTTTTATCTAACACTATTTCCTCCATAAAAAAACTTCATATATAATTTGATTTTGGGATGAAACTTCAGTGGAAACATTCTTGCTTAACCATTCATAGACCACTACATTCACTTCTTAAGCATCTTGAAGAGAGGCAACTTTACCTTAATATTGCGTAATAACTTCCCTTATGCTCTACAAAGTAATATTTCAAAACAAGGATAATTTTAAGGATGGAAATTCATCTTAAAGATTAGAAACCTTGGTGAAACTCACTAATCCATAATATGCAAAGTATAAAATTCTTGGTGATATTTTCAAAAACATTTTCAAGCTTTAAATGATTTTATATAGTCTCTCTAAAATTTTGGCTTTTTTTAATGTAAAATATTTTTCTTATAAAATCTAGACGAAACATTTTTTAGGAAAAATTGGGAATTGGCGAATCTTTTTTTGGAAAAAGCATGGAAAATTAGCCATCTGCGAATATTAGCCCCTAAAGTTTTCCGTGTTTCAAACTTAATGTGAGGTTTTCCTTTGTTGTGGATAAATATAAGTTTCTAATTGAATTCAATTTGGACTCTCCTACCCTTGTTACCTCCATTTAATAATTAAGCATTTCCATCGTCCCTGAAGGAATCATCCTTGTAAGTAAATTGACCCTTTAACTGTCATGTTCACTACAATCATGACGAAGAGAACCATGAACAACCAAGTCAAATCCTTCTTCAATGTGAAGGAATAAATGCCTTCAGACATCCAAATCTTGGGCTTCATCTCTACATTATTTCCTTTGTGCATAGCTTGCTTGGCCTCCCAGTCCCAGGTCATGCCACACGAACACTCGACCATGAAAATTCATTGGAATTCAACCATCATCATGCAAAAAACCATGTTTGTGTGTCCTCCTTTGTTTTCAATGCTTCATAGACCCCCGCTTTCTGTCTAATGTGACCTTGAGGGTTTGTTCACACAAGTCTCCAACATCCATTAGAATCCATCATAGCATCTTTATCATCTGTCCTAGATTTCATAGATCCATACATGATATACATAGGTTTTCTTCCATGTTCTGTGCCCATGCACCCGATCCTCTAATCCACCATCAATAATTGATAACAATTTTGTTGGCATTATGGCACAGGTTTGGGGCTATGGCACAGGTGTTGTCCTTGATGGCAACCTTCTTTGGTAACAAATCTCAGTTCAGGCATAAAAAGTCATATGCGCAGGTTCATCTAGACTAAGGCGCGTATACATGTGGGTTATACATTACAAAAGCACGTATATGTTGGTGATCATCCTTTTGGTCCATGGCAGTTAGATCTTGGAACTTGAACCTATGTTTTGGACCATGGCGTCTCGTCAGATGTGTCGATCCCTAGTTTTGGGTTCATGTTATTGAAATGTTATGGTTTTAGACCATGGTATTGGGGAAGGCCTAAGACTATAAAAGAGGAAGGAGATCTTGTGACAAATCACCATCTGAATTATTATTGAAGATCTGACAAAGTGCTAGAGCTGGTATATTGGGTCGTGATGCAAATCTAGATCTGAAGGAAGGAGGAACCTTAGCGCAAAAAGGAAGGATAAGTTCTATTCATGGGTCATAATCTTTAAACCTGAATGATAGTATCTTTGTATGATTTTGATCTACTAGATGTGGCACTTGTCTGATCTATAAGTCTGATAATATGGGTTAATTAGTGATTGAATATCTGGAAGAGCGTGTTGTCTTTTATATATCTATACGCAGGTTCAGCAAAGCAAGAGCGCGTATACATGCAGTTTAGGTGAAGTAAAAGGCACGTATACACAGGTTGTTCCATACGCAGATGCGTATGCACGCAACTTGCAGACTGTTGAAATTGCGTATATGATTTAAGTTGTGATCTAGCTGTTTCTACTTATTGCTGCTGTGTTCTGGGTTCTGTTGTGTGGTTTCTGGTACTGTGTTTGGGTACAACTGGCAGAGGAGTATCTTCAGATCTAGTTGGTGAAAAGGAGTTTGGTTGATGAAGATTTTCTTGATGACTGTTTGATGTTCATGGATCCAGTCTGAAAATTGATGAAACGTGGTCCCTGGAAGAAAGAGAATGTTGTAGCCTTCTGTAGGCCAGCACCTACGTACTAGTATCTTGGCTAGTGCAAGAGCTAAGGGGGTTGAAGCTCCCTTACAGGAGAGCTGGAAAACGAGAGAGAGTTGTAGCTCTCTGTAGGTTGCAGCCTGCGTACTGGTAAAGGACTGCACCAGTACATTGTAAACATAAGTTTCTAATTCAAGGAAAGATAGAGACGAATTGCAGCAGGTGTTTTTCACCCACATTGGGTTTCCGCCTTATATCTGGTGTTCTTGTGTGTGATTGTCTTTCTGCTCTGTTTTACTATCTCTGATTACTAGTTATTTGATGTTGCATCTCAGATTAACAAACATCATCTAAAGTTCAAGTAAATTAAAAGTTTGCTCTGTGTACGCTGGTTTACTTCTGAATAGTTGTGTATATACGCGGATTGAATTGAATGAAGTAGCATATAAAATTTGGTTTTTAAAAAAGGTTTATTTGTCTTGATAATACTGATTCACCCCCCCTCTCAGTATTATTTTCAGCAATTAGTATCAGAGCAGGTCCTTCTGAAGAAGCTTGATCGCTTGAAGGAAGATCTTTCATCATGAGCAACTACGAGAGGGAAGCATCTATCAGGCCACCGATTTTTGATGGGACAAACTTAATTTATTGGAAGGTAAGAGTTACTGCATATCTTCAATCTCTTGGTACAGATGTTTGGGATATCATAGAGACAGGCTACAATTTTCCTTC